>PVKY010001487.1:0-31655 GCA_004027775.1 Bradypus variegatus | reverse complement strand
AATGCCTCATGTTCTACAGTTGTGTGTGATTTATAAAGCCTTCTCATATGCACAGTCCCATTAGCTGCATGCTGAGACCCTGTGAGGTGGGTAGGTTGGGGCCTACCAGTGTCTCCACTTTGCAGATGAGAATGCTGGTGTACAGCAGCCCAGGTGACCCCCTCCTCCCCCCAAAGTCACAGGTGTGGTAAATGAAGGAAGCACCCCTGGGCTGGACACTCAGCTGTTGTTCTAACCACACTCCTACACTGCAGGTACATACTTAATGGAGGGAGAAGGAGAGCTGAACCAGGCCTGGCAGTTTCTGTCCCATCTCAAAACCACCCTCCTCTCTCTGTATTTGTCATTTGAAGCTAATAGGCACGTCTCGTTATTCTTTCCATGGAAGGGTCATGATATGATTCTCTTTAATGCAAGCAGTACTGATCTAATTGAGACAATTAGAAAATTTTGATAGGTAACTATGACTTAAAGACTTAAAGGCAATAAAATTGCCACAGGGCCTCCATCAAACTCCTTTATTCTGTAACAACCAGAAAACAAAAACTTGGTACATAGCAGCCCGTGCCACATATTTTTTTGTGCTTGTTTTTGTGTTTTGTTTTGTTTTGTTTTCATGTAATCTCAGGATAAACCTGGGAAGAGGGGATGTTTAGCCCCATTTTATGTGTAAGAAGTTAGCCAGTTTTGTCTAAGGTGACCCAGCTGGGAAGGCAATGGATTAAATAAATAAAAAAGGAAGATGGACTGTAGGGGCGGAGGCTCAGGTCAGAACTCGGGAGGTTGTCCACCTGAAGGATAAGAGCATCCACCTCATGGGGCTGCCATGCAGGTGAGAGGAGTCTAGGTACAAGTGCTGGGCCTTCTGGAAGTTCTGTCGTGTGTGGCTGTGGCATTGTGATTAGCTCTCAAGTCTGCAGGGGAGTGAGGGAAGCCTGGGGATCCAGCCAGGTGGCCAGTGCTTTCCCCGCTGGGCTTCACGGGGTTGCCTCCCACCTGACAACTCTCTTCTCCCCACAGATCGGGCACATCGAAGGACAGCCTGAGAGGAAGGGGGTCTTCCCTGTGTCCTTTGTTCACATCCTTTCCGACTAGCAAGAAGCAGAACCTTGCAACTGTCCACATCCTTCATGCCGCCCGCTGCCTCCACGTAACCCTGTGCACAGTGTGTATATAGCTGCTGTTACAGATTAAGGAACTCATGTAAGGGCCACCTCAGGAGGTGAATATAGTATGTCTTGTAAATATCCTGTGGTATTCTGCCTTCGCCAGTATTATGGTAGCCTTGGAACCCAGTGCGCCTTACTGGTTTGCCAAAGCCATCCTTGGCATCTAGCACTTACATCTCTATCTATGCCATTTTCAAGCAAACAAACCGAAACAGGAGCATATGAACTGCTGGCTTTGCAAATGGAAGGGGTCTCCAGCAACCGTTGAAAGGCATAGAATTGACTGTTCCCAGCAATGCAGTATTCTCAGTTGTGTTACTGAAAATGCAACATTAATTAGCAAAGAGGTGGGTTCTGTTTTCCAGGTGAAACTTTTAGCTCCGTGACAGACCAGCCTATAGTTATCTGTGTACACAGTTTACAGCTACAAAAACCTACTTTGGTATTTATTACAGAAAAGTGCTCAGATAAATGTAAGTGTTCTTCCTTCAGCAAAATATTCACTGACCCAAACTCTTGGTGGCATTTGGCAAATGCACACAGCCTCATGCAAGTTTTGAAAGTGGATTTTTACTGTCTTATGATGATGAGTGCCCTGAGATATTACCTCATTATGCAAAGATAACATATCCTTCATAACTATTTTGAAAAAAGTTTAAAACATGCCTGATGAAGTTCAACTTTCAGGAACCAAGTACTGCCAGAAAATATTAGCCTCTACGTTATGCATGCATTTAGAAGCTTACCTGAAATCTGCCTTTTATAAAGGAATAGTATGGATGAGTTGAACTGTACATTTTTTAAACTTGATTGACATTAAAGCAGAAATTATAAGGTTGCAACAATATTTGTTTCTGGTCAGTCATTTGGCTTTCTCTATAGTCTGAACTAACGTATCGTATTACAAATAAGCATCCTTCAAGTGTGTTGAAACATATGATGAGTCAATTTTAAATTATTTTTTTGGTTTTGTTGTTGGATAAATTTTAACTTTTAAAAGGTCATTCAAGAAGATGACGAATTTAAGATTCAGCCCTTCACACTGTCTCCCCACTGTAGAACCCAGGTGCCAAAACCAACCTTTTTTTGCTCCCATGATCTTTATTACATCACAATTGTAGATAAATTTTCCATTCTTAAGCTCTTCCAATAAACATGTCACCTTTAAGTCAATTCATAACCAAGTTTTTGAACGCTGCTATGAATTGCACTGTGAAAAAAATACTCTTTGCTGCAATGAGTCTCTCTCTGTCGATTTTCTTTTCACCCCATCTGTGTCTCTCAGACCATCCACATGATCGTGAGGATTTCAGCCTTCTTACATCAGCCTGAGTTTGGGAAATGAAAACAGTCGCCTCACTCCGCAGTCACTGGGACTGTTCTCTGATTCCCAGGCTCATGCGTCCTTCTGGCATTACATTTGCTAAAACTGCTATTTTGGCAACAGCACAGAAAATGAATATTTTTGAATAGATAATCTTGGCAGCAAGTAAGAAGTGTTCATTTTACAGAAGCACAACTCCCAACCAAACCTTTGAGGAAAAGCCCTCTTTAGTAGAGTTGCAGTGCTCGGTGACTGTTGAGTTCTGTGTGAGTGGTTATGTTGAAAACGTTGAATAACCACGTCACACATAAACCTTGCATGACAGACCTGCACAGTATTTTACCAGCTGTTACTGGAAAGAGATTCTAAGCAACTGCTGCCTCAGTGTCGTGACAAATGTGAATCCCCACATCAAGGTGACACACAAGGCATCAGCTGCCCCGCTGGTGGGCAGTGGACGGGCTCCCAGCCACGCTGGTGTCAGGCTCGGGCCCGTGGTTTGTTTACACATTACAAGTTGCATTAAAGAATTTTTCATTTTTGTGGCCTAGAGTGTTTTCAACTGATCTCAAAATAAAGTGGTTTAAAACAACTTTTAAAAACTAGATGTGAGAAAGTACATAGAGTCAAATGTCTTTTTCCTGTTTTTAGCAACTTAACATGCAAACATATTTTTTGATACTCTCTTTCCCCCCTCAGGTTTGTTTTTGTTCTCCATCAGGAATTTGAGTTCTTGCTAATCTGGCTTACTGTGGGGCATAGGAATGGAGTAGAAATACCTTTGGTGATCTTGGTCAAGTTTAAATCTGATGTTGTTCCAAACTCAATGAGCCACTTTCTGCAATTTTGTACATGATAAAGAGTATTTTGAAGGTATGGAACCTTATGGAAAAAAAGTAGCTAATTAGTTCTTTACTCCCCATCCCAAGTGGAAAGTTCTGTTCTGCAAATAGTGTGTGTCTTATTTTACTGTTGAACAGCAGTTGCTATTTATTTTTCTATTGCCTTGAACTTCACCATGTTGTATAGGAATCCTGTAGTGCCACCAGTTAAATTCCAAATCCTCATCTGGATGTTGAGAGCAAACATCAGTACACTTGTCCTTCCACATGTATTTAATGTGACAGTTTTTCAGTACTGTATGTGTTCATTTCTACTTTTTTTAATATTTAAAATTACTTTTAAATAAACATATTCTCAGTTGACCCCAAACATCTGAAATTGGGCCATTTTGTGAGTTGACCACTACCATTCTGACTGAGAAATTCAGGATTCCGTGTGGCTGTCGTTGGGGGCGTAGCCAGTGCAGCTCTAGATCCTGTGTAAAAAGCCGCTTGAGGGACATAAGGAAAATGTCCAGCACTTTCTCCAGCCTACAAAATGTGGATCTGGGCATTTTGGTCCCTTCCCACTCCCACCTCCACTGCACGCACTTGTGCCTCTTTCTGTGGCAAGGCAGGAAGGGGAGGGGGTGTCGCCTGTGTTCGTTAAGGTGCCTGGAGCAGCTAGACAGTGCCCAGCGCAGACCTGGTGCCACGTAGATGTGGTAGGATGGACCAGGCCTGTGGCCCGCATGATCGTGGGTGCTCCTCAGCTACCCACCAGAGGTGGGAGCCCATCGGCCTTACGGAGGTCAGGATGCATCTCTACATGACTGACTCACCTGCAGGAGATGTCGGGGCTGGTGACGGCTGGGTCGTCAGTCCGGGCGGGTGGCTCTGGCTCCCTGGGCTGGCCTTGGGGATTCCACCCCTCCCAGCCCTGGGCCCTGGAGGAACGTCCAGCCAGAGAGAGAGGCAGCAGCGAAAGTCCAAGGGTGGCTGCGGCATTGAAGGTTCCCAAGTGTTTGTCGTGGCATTCCTTCTGTTGTCTTTCATGAAAGTTGGTAGATTTTAATGCCTGGTAACACACCAAAACAAGATAAACTCCACAGACGCCTCGATGCCAGGGAAAATGGGCCTTAGCATATAAGTCAGTAACTTCCTATCAGAATGTTTCTAACATAATTATCTGGAAAATTCAGGCAAAGGAGCAGTGAGCTTCCCATCTAGTTACAAACTGTCACAAGTATATACATGAGTAGGTAAACCCAGAACTGTGTTTGAAACTCATGGACTCGTCTGTGCAGAAAGCAGCCCCACCCTGTACCCCAACCTTCACCCCAGCCCTGCTGGGACCTGGGGCTCTCTCCACTCTCGCTGCACCCACAGTGTGTCCTGTCCAGGAGTCTTGGACTGCAGGGCCATCTTTAACCCAGATCCAAACAAGATTTCCTCCATCCCTTGCCTGGGCTCCACCTCCGGCCCACTGGGCTTCTGTCATCTCCATGTGTCCCTTCCCAGCTGCTTTCCCCTTCTTCGCGGCTGGAGGTCCCACTTCTGTGCTGCCCACGCCCGGCCCCAGCCCCTTGCATCCTTCCTCAGCACCACTTGACATACACACCCTTCCCCAGCCTTTCCAGTTAAGGGTGCCACCATCCAGCCAGAACCGACACCATCCCTTCTCTCACTCATCATTGTATCCAGTCAACAACAGAGTCTTGGAAATTGTCTCTCCCAATTATCTCTCAAATCCATGTTCTCCCCACCCCAACCCCCTTTGCTCAGCATCAGGCCTGTGTCTCTTGTCTGCAGTGCTGCAGCAGCTTCCCAGCAGTACTGAGGCCTGCAGTGCAAACCTCATCATGTCTTCCCTTACATGGGGGGTGGAAAACACCAGCATCCAGGGCCCCTGCATGTCCAGGGCAGGCACCAGCTCCAGCTGGCTGCGTGCGGATGGTCAGCATATTTGCTAGTCAGGCAGCAAATGCCACTCACCAGCCAAGTAGCAAACATGATTACATCTAAATTATATTGAAATAATGACAAGGGCTAATGGTGAGAGTGACTACTTCCAGCACGCCAGGCATTGTTCTAACCACTTCGTGTTCATGGTACTAGGTCCTGTCGCTTGCCCATCATCCATCCACATGGAGAGATGAGTGCACACGCAGGATGGCCCCTGCCCCTCGCACAGTGCACTGCCTTGCTCCTCCCTCCCAGGTTGGCCCATCTAGGAATGAATGCTGCTGCTGCTTGCTGAGGAAGCCGGCTTGTTTCCTTTACCTTCATTCATTTGTTCATTGAACATATATTTATTGAACTACCAGGTGTTCAGGTTCCATTCTAGGTCCTTACCTACTAGTGGGAAGACTAATGAAAAGAAACACGTAATGTCAAAGCATGGTAAATGCTGGGAAGAAATACTATAGGATGAAGGGCAGACTCAGAGCTGACATTTGAGCAGTGACCTTGGTGAAGTGAGGGGGAAGCCAGATGGCTACCTGGGGTAAGTGATTCAGGCAGGGGGAGCAGCAAGCAAGGGGCAAGGCCCCGAGGCAGCAAGATGGCAGAGGTGTTGCATGTAAACAAGGCAATTGTAGTGCCACAAGTGGAGTGAGCAAGGGGTAGTGTGATGGGTTCAGTGAGGAAGAAGCCAGATACAAGAGCATCATGAGGCCATGCAAGGGCATCCAGAAGTTGCTGGAGGGTTCAGAACTGAGGACTAGCGCGGTGTGATTTTACTTTAAAACTGTGGTGGTCCTGAGGAGATGCTTGGATGTAGTGGGGCAAGAGCAGAAACGGGGAGACAGGTTGGGAGGCTGCTGCAGTGACTCAGGAAAGGCGAGGCAGAGGCTGGGTCAGGATGGAGCTGGTGAGAACTGGCCGGGTTCTGGATAGATGTTAAAGTAGAGGTGGCCAAGTTTGCTAAGACCTTGGCTGTGGCCTGGGAAAAAGAGAGAAAGGAGTCAGGATGAATCTCAGGATTCAGGCCTGAATATCAGAAAGGGAAAGTTGCCATTTGCTGGGATGGGTAACCCACAAGAAGGGTCAGGTTGGCAGTGGGGAAGATTTTGGTTTTAAACATGTTGCATTTAAAATACCTATTAGATATCAGAGTGGAAATTTCCAGTCCACAGCTGGGCATCTGAGCTTGGAGTTAGGGAGTCAGAACTTGACTCTAGGGCCATGGCATGGCACTGGCGGAGATCCCCTTGGAAGGGAGTGTGAAGGAAAAGAAACCCACATGGAGAAGAGACCCATGTGGAGAGCCGGAGGAGACATTTGGACATCAGGAACAGGAGGGTATCCAGCAAATGAGATGAGACTGGAAAGAAGACAGTGGTCATCAAGGGCAAGTGTTTCCAGGAGTGCATGAGCAGTTGTGGCAAAACCTGATGAGTGGGATGAGTATTTAGCCCTGACCACCAGATGTGGCAACTTGGAGGTCATTGGTGGCCTCGATGAGCCTGATTGCAATGGGGTAGTGGGCAAAGAAAGCCCATCTGGCATGTCATCGAGATTCAGAGGAAGGAAAGATGATGAGATAATCGGCTTTGGGGGGACTTTAGCTATAAGAGAACAGTGGCTGGAGAGGAATGTGAGGTCAGAGGAGAGCTTTTTAAACATGGAAGATAGGGTAGCTGTCTTGGGAATGATAAAGGAGAAAGGAGGAGGATTCCAGAGCAAAGGTGGGGTGCAGTGGGATTGGCACACCTGAGAAAGGTTGGCTAACAGGTGCATGGACTCTGCTTCAGCAATTCGAAAAGGAAAAGCACTGCTGGGCTCAGGCAGGTGGGGACATAGTGCTGGGAAGCTGTGAGTGTTCTCTTCTGTTAACTTCTCTGTTTTCTCCATGTAGGAGGGAACAAGGCCATTGGCCAAGAGAGGAGATGAGAAGGAAAGGATATAAAATCATCAAATGGGAGAGTAGGGAGATGTGGTAGGATGGCAGGCAGTGCTTTCACCCACCAGAGATATGTGGTCCTAAATGGGAAGAGGACTCCGTCAGCCAGCTGCTGTATTTCCCATCCACATCCAGCTGCTCAGGGACCCTCGAGTTGGGGGGCTGGGAGTGTAGCCAAGTTTATGGTTTTGCCCCAGTGAGTGCAGTAATGGGGGAGGGGGCAGGGGAGGTGATGGTGTGTACAATGGCAGGATGATAACAATGGGTCCTAGAATTTAAACTGTAAGGAGGGAAACGGGTTCCTAGGCTTGGTAGGGATGAGGGTAAAGTCAACTAAACCATGTTACCTTATCCTTGAACACTGGAGACGGCAGGGCCCACCTGCGAAGTAATCTGTGTACCACGCAGTGGGCACAGTCCGCAGGTGCAGTCCACGTGAAGACAGGCTCTGATATGAACAGCTGCTCTCATTGAGGGCTTACATGAGTGGGGCCTGTGCCAAGTGCTCTGTTAGAATTATCGTATTTACCTGAACAACACTGAAGGGAAAGCTGCTGTTTTCCCTGCTTTAACAGATAGGAGACTGATAACACTGAGAGGTTGTCATAACTTGCTAGAGATCAAATCACTTGTGAAGGGTTGGAAGTGGGACTTGTCAGTCCCGTGCCACTGCTCCTGGCCATGACCCTGAATTGCATCTTTGCTGCTCCTGTGTCCTTGGTGCCCTTCAGAAGGAGAATGGATCAGAGCTGGCTTTCCCCAGCCCTCCACCGGCAGGTCAGCCAGCCAGGGAAGCCTGAACCATGAAATAAAATGAAGTTTCCAGTTCAAAGAGGTGACTTGCATTTGCCAAAAGGGTCCAACAATGAGTATTTCTTGAGTAGTTGCTCTGCGATCGGGAGCCAGAGGTTGAGCTGGCATGGAAGGTGTCCTGGAACCAACTGAGAAGAAAGTGTGGAGGAGGGGGCAGATCTGTGAGCACAACAGCCCCTATATGCAAACGTTGAAACACTTAGGCTCCTGAAAACAGGAATTAAAGCTCAGATAAGCACAGCTGTTTTGCAAAACTCTTACCACAGAGCAAACCCTAGTAAGAAGCTTAGAAGGCCAAAACTTTGACCTCTGCAAAATTGCCAGGAAGGAAGCCTGTGGACAGAATTGAAAACTTCGCTTTATGGCTCCAAGCAGATAGGAAGATGGGAGACAGCGAAAGTACAGTCTGCACGCTGGGCTGAAAGTACGTTCAGGCCAGGTGTTCAGATTTTGGCCGCACCAAAATGCTCAGTATTAATCAAACTCCTGGGCCCTGTCCCCGGAGAGGCCGAGTCAGTCACTGCATTTAACCAGGTCTCCAGGGGGAGCTCGCCCGAGGCCTGAAACCTCCCGACAGTGGCCTTCTGACCTGGGGAGACCCCCCCCATCTGTGCGCTCAACACAGACAGAAACGTGACCATAATCTGCCTGCTGTGTATGGGGCAGTGGGGGCGAGACAGAATTGCAGCCTGGCAGACCTGGTTCACACCCAGCCAGCCAGGGTGTGGGACAGATGGGGATTGAGTGGCCGTTGTGTGGAGGGGCCTCGGGCCCATCACTTAAGCACTCTCATCTGACATTTCCTTGGGTGTTGCTTAGCTCCGGAGACGTGGGCTCCCAGAATCAGCCACACCTGGTGACCTGCCCACACGAGAAGCAAGAAGTGCCCTTAGCCAGGCGCAGCTAGGCCCCCATGAACCAGGATGCAGGACCCGGAGCCTTCCTCAGGGCTGGCAACTTGATGGCCCGCAGGGGCCAGCCTTGGCCATTCATTACCTGGCCCCGAAGCGACAGGATCGGGGGAGGTTAGGAGCTTGGGCTTTGGAATCAAAACAGAGGCACAGGGTCTTAATCACTGCCAGCCTCAGTTTCTTCTTCTGCCCAAATGGGTCAATAATCATCTCCGCATCCTAGAATGATGGTGAGAATTAAATGAAATGATCAGTGAGGTGGAGCAGGTAAGGTGCTTAGCCTTGTGCCTGTGACACAGTAGCACCCACCCCCTCAAGAGTGAACGGCACTTGGACCTTGGCGCTTTCCCCAGCGACCAGCAAGGAGTCAGCCCAGTGCTTGGTGATCACCAAGGACTCCTTGAATGGGTGAGCGTGTGAAACCTGGTGAGCACAGCTAAACGAGAACCTGCTGAAAAGTGGAAATCAGGTTAGCTGCTCTCCTTTCCAAAACATGGGGAGCACCCCCCACCCCTTGAACAAGGCTCAAAAACCTGGGGGGTTTCAGATCCACAATTGCTCCACCACTTACACTGCAGAATGCCGACTCCCACCTGGTAAATGGGCTGCCTTGACAATGGCCCTCTTTTTATGGGGCGTTGAGCTGTGACACAAAGATTCATAAAAATAGATTGTCTGAATGTGCAACCTTAGTTCCCGCTGGGCTGTGACCACTTCTGAAACCCAGACACACCAGGCCTCTGGCGGCCAGCCCTCCGTGTCCGTGCTCCCGGCTTGGCTCATTTTATGGCCCTGCCACCTGGGGTGAGCTGAGGGCCGCCCCACCAGAGCAGTGAGGGCACCTGGCTTTCCTTTCTATCCAGACTCCTCCACCCACAGCCAAAGCCCAGTGGAGCCTGCACCAAAGTGGAAGGCGCCAGGGTGGGATGCAGCACTTCCCTCTTTTCTGCTCCTAGGCTGCAGGCTTGCAAAGAGAGGGGAAGTTACTGGAGTGGGGCCGGAGGCAAAGAAGAGGAACTCACTCAGCATTTGCTGAGAATCTACTAAAGCCAAATACGTGTGTGCCCTGTGATCTATCGACCCCCAGGTGGAAATGTGTACATCTGTGTGTGCTAGAGTGGCCACTGCAGGACTCATTACAGCAGTAAAAACCTGTGAACTACCCAAATATCCATTCATAGCAGAATGGATAAATAAACTTATTTCACAAATAAATTTATTTCATAAATTGTGGAATATTCACACATGGTACACAGCAATGAGAGTGAACGCTCTACAGCCACAGGCAACGAGATGCACAAATCTCCCACACATAATGTTGAGTGCAAGAAGCCAGACTCCAAAGAATTAACTTTTGGTTCTAGTTAATATACAAAAACAGGCAGTGTATGAGGTTGCAGGCCAGAATAGCGGTTACAAGGGGACCCCGGGGGCGGGGATTTGGGGGGACAGATACTGTTGTGTTTTCTTTCTCCAGGTACTGGTCAGGTGGTTCTATTTGTGAAAATTCATTGAGCACTTTTCTGTATGTAGTTCTCAGTGGCATACTGGTAAATGTTTAACAACCAGGCCTCCAGAAAAGCCCTTCTTGGTAGCATTTGCCAATTCCCATGGTGCAAATACCTCCACCGTGGCTGGTTTACAAGCAGCCAAGGTGTCATCACTGAGTACAGTCGTGGGAAGAAAGGTACACAACTTGCGAATAGGATGGCACCTGCTTCATTCAGCACACCACTGAAAACAAAGAGTTCTTCAAAAATAAAGTCTGCAAAAATGCAAAAATAGAACAAAGGGCTGGTCGGGGTACGCCCCTTTGGACCTAGCGCCAGCTTGGTCCCCAACTCTTTGTCACCAACCTCTCCACTTCCCCACACTTTTTTTTCATATACCATACAAGTCACCCACTTAAAGTATACATTTCAGTGGTTTTTAGTATGTTCACACAGTTGTGCAGTTGTCACCACAGTCAATTTTAGAACATTTCATCACCCCCAAAAGAAACCCTGTATCCTTTAGCAGTCATTCCCCATTTTCCACCACCCCACCCCACCCCCAACCCCTGGCAACCACTAATCTGTTTTCTGTCTCTATAGGTTTACCTGTTTTGGACATTTCATATGAACGGAACCATGCAATCTGGGGTCCTTTGTGACTGGCTTCCTTCACTTAGCATATAACGTGTCCATATTTCATTTCTTTTCCTTGTGGAATAATATGCTATTGTGTGGTTACACTGCATTTTATTTATCCATTCATCCATTGGTGGATATTTGAGTTATTTCCACTTTTTGGCTATTATGGATAATGCTGCTATGCACATTGTGTACAAGTTTTTGTGTGAACATAACTTTTCATTTCTCTTGGCTTCCCCTTGGAGTAGAGCCTCTGGAAGTGTAATTTCTGGGTCACACGGTATTTCTATGTTTAGGAATTTCTGAGGAAGTGCCAAACTGTTCAAAGCCGCTGCACCGTGTTGTATCCCAGCCGCAGTGTGGTGCTTCCTGCATATCCTTGACAACCCTTGCTCTAGCTGTCTTCCGAGGGGTGGCTGTCCTGGTGGGTGTGAAGTGGTGTCTCATTGTGGTTTTGATTTGCATCTCCCTGATGACTAATGATGTTAAATATATTTGCATGTGCTTATTGACTATTTGAATATCTCTTATGGAGAAATGTCTATTGAAGTCCTTTGCCTATTGTTTAAGTTGTTTGTCTTTCTGTTGTTGAGTTGTAGGAGTTCTTTATACATTCTAGAACAAGGCCCTTATCAGATACCCTATCAGATTTGCACAAATTTTCTCCCTTCCTGTGGGTTGTCTTTTACTTCCACTCCTTTGAGTGTGACTCCCTTACCTCTTCAAGACAGAACTTTCAGGAATCACAAACTCCAAAGCCTTTAAATGCCAAGCGAGTAATCAAAGTACATGAGGTGGCCTTTGGTTTGCTCCTGTTGTGCTGTTTTTCAGGCTAAACTGAAGATTTCTTTTGCCTCCGGAAGCACAGGCTTGGGCTTTAGATTCACAGGGACTTGTATTCGAATGCCGGATCTCCCCTCATAGCTGCCTCATAGTCACCTAACCTCTCAGAGCCTTCCGTTGTGCTTGTCGATGATATGTGGCTGCTACCATTGCCCTCGCAGCATGGACAGAGAACAGACAACCTGGAACATTTTAGAATAGGCCCTCCTGTATAATTTGCAAACTACATGCACATTTTACTTTAATAAACACTTGAAAAGTAAAATTTAAGACATATTTGGTCTATTATATATTAGGAGCTCAATAAATGATAATCTCTTCCCTTTCCCGGCTGTCCATGCCAAAGATCCTGGCACAGCTCCCCAGGCTCCCACTCTGGAGCATTCTTAGTGGCTCATCATTGCATTTAGTAGAGAAAACTCAATACTGCTACTTCTTAGGAAGAAAGGGCTAAATATCACTGTTTTTGCTTTTATGAATATTAAATCAGAGACAAGTGTTTCTTGCCCTCTTGGGCCATCAACTGAGACCAGAAGAAAATGTCATACTGCTGTCTTATACAGCCTTCAACCCCAAGGCTTTCTCAGTCTCACCCACGGCACCCCCTCGCACCCCCCAGGAGAGGGGCAGCCAACCTGGCTGTTGTGTGCCCAGGAGCCTCTGGGCCTGGTCTGCTCTGGGCTCCAACCCCTGGTGACACCCTCAGGGGCGCTTGGCTTTGGAAGTCAGGTAACAGAGTGGCCTGGGAAAGGGGCAGGGTGGGCCCAACCCTGGATCGAGCAGGCCAGTAGCTTCTGGAGCAGCTGGGGGGGTCACAGACACCCTGCAGAAGCCAGGCTAGAAGTTGAATAGTGAAAATGAAACCGTCCTAGAAGTTCCTCCTCTGCCCCCCTCGGGTCCTTAACTGTAAATCCCTCCCTTCCCTGAGTTGGTCGCCAAATGCTGATACCAAGACACATCACCCCGACTCAACCGGCCTTGAGCAGGATGCCAGCGGCCCAGACACCCGGGCTCGGCAAGGGGCCAGCCCCTGCGGGATCCCCGAAACCTGGGTGAGAGCAGGTGTCCTAGTTTGCTAATGCTGCCGGAATGCAAAACACCAGCAATGGATTGGCTTTTATTAAAAGGGGGTTTATTTGGTTACACAGTTACAGTCTTAAGGCCATAAAGTGTCCATCAACAAAGGGTAGCTTCACTGGAGAAAGGCCATTGGCATCCGGAAAACCTCTGTTAGCTAGGAAGGCACATGACCAGTGTCTGCTTGCTCCCAGGTGGCGTTTCAAAATGGCGTTCTCCAAAATGTCTGCATCAGCTTCCAATGGCCGTCTTCAAAATGTCTGTCTCAGCCCCAGCTCCCTAGAGCTCCTTCTGTCTGAGCTTATATAGTGCCCCAGTAAACTAAGCAAGGCCTGCGCTGAATGGGTGAGGCCACACCTCCATGGAAATTATCCAATCAGAGTCATCACCCACAGTTGGGTGGGTCACATCTCCATGGACACTGAACCAATAGGTTCCAACCCAATCCACACTAATACCTCTGCCTCCACAAGAATGCATTAAAGAATATGGCTTTTTCTGGGGCATAAATATACAAACCGGCACAGCAGGGTTCCATGAGGAGGTGACACCCCCCCAGCAGGAAGCCATGGGCCACCCCGGCACCTCTGCCAGATGAGCCTGCCCTGCTCTTCGTTGAATGAACCTCGGAGCCTTTGCGTTTCTCTCCACCAAGCCCATGGGCCTCCAGCTCGGCGTGAAAATGCAAACCCTGCAGAGTCCGAGTCAGCAGATGGGGTGGCACGGGGAGGGCCCAGAGATAACAGCCACGTGGCTCTGACAGGGGT
The DNA here is from genome assembly GCA_004027775.1 of Bradypus variegatus. Lineage (NCBI taxonomy): Eukaryota > Metazoa > Chordata > Mammalia > Pilosa > Bradypodidae > Bradypus > Bradypus variegatus. Next base: position 17,894 of record PVKY010001487.1, on the reverse strand, counting down.
GATCATGGAGTATCCTTTGAAAATTATAATCACATGTTTACATCTTCTAAAAAGCAAAGCAACACATGGCTAATAAGGCAAGAAGAAGGGCACAGATGGGAGTGAGCCAGACCACAGCCTGGCCTCTACCCTGAACCCAGTGCGGTCAGCAGGGTGGTCCCCATCCGACGCCCATCTCTGAGGTCCCTCCTGCCCAAGGCAGCACCCGGCAAACCCACAAGCCCCACCTGCACCTCGATGTCTCCTCCAGCAGGTTCCAGCTCCGAGGAGGCAGGTCTGGGCTTGCACTTCTCCTGGCTCCCGGTGCATGTGCACACATGGGGCCTGGTAGAACGACCTCCAGCAAGGGGCCCACGAGAATCCTGAACCCAACCCACCCAAATCACACGAGAATGGCAAGAAGTGCTCATCTGTCCTGTGGGCCTGGTAGAGGGTATTAGCAAAAACAGTTAGCCCTGCCCTCAAATGCCAATCAAGTTGGCATTTTGAGAAATAGAATCCTGTTTGTGCCTGCGTCCAGGTAGAAGGGGCAGAAGGAATGAGGGAGGGGCTCTGCGTGGCCCACCTGGGCAGCAGGGGCAGGCGAAGGACTGGAACCCTCTTGCTGAGATCAGTGCCCCCCACTAATGCTGAACTGAGATGAGGGGCGCAGGGAGCTGGGTTCCAGCCTGAACTGGGCTCCTAGCCAACTAGGGAACCCTGACAAACCCTTTCCCCTCTGAGTTTTAGTTTCTTCACCTGGGAAACAGAGATGACATGGCTTTGCCTTTATCCTGGCGCTGCCGCGTGCATCTGTGTGTGTGTGCCTGTGTGTTGGTGTGTGTGTATGTGCATGTGTATGTGCGTGCAAACTGTGAACATGGTAAATCACGGTCCTATAGGAAGGGATGACTGGCCTCTGCAGGATGGCTGGTCTCTTGTGGCTTTCCTGGCTGCTCTGCAGGAAGGTGGGGGACTTGGGAGACTCCATCTGAACTCAAGCCCCCCTTGCCTTCCCTTCTGATGCCCAGGGGAAGCTGGGTCAGAGCTTCATAGGGTGCTCTATTCCCCTCAGGCTGCAGAAAGAGGCCTGTTCTGGCATCTTCCAGGGCTCATCTGACAAGGGCTTCAGGCAGCTGCCCAAGTGGAGGGCCGCAGAAGGAACTTTCTGGTCCAGAGAGAGCAGCGTTTGCTGGACTCCCAGAAGTCATTCACACCTCTGGAGGAGCCCTTTCCTGGCCCTGTTGTCTCTGGAGACACAGCATCAGAGTTCCAGGGGGGTCAAGTGACTTGTCTGAGAATTTATGAAACTCTTGCTGTTTGTCAGGCACTCTTCCTAACCTATTGCGTTCTCTTAACCTATTTAAGCCTCAAAGCAACTCTGAAGTGAGTTCTATCCTAGTCTCCCCTTTACAGATGAGGCCATCAGGACTTAGAGAGTGTATTAGATTCCTGTGGCTGCTGTAACAGATGGCCACAAACTTAGTGGCTTAAAACAACACATTAATCCTCTTACAGTTCTGGAGGTTGGAAGTCTAAAATCAAGGTGTCCATGAGGTTGGGTTCCTTATGGAGGTTTCAGTGGAGAATCGTTTCCTTGTCCTTTCCAACTTTCAGTGACCTCCTGCCCTCCTTGGCTTGTGGCCCCTTCGTCTTCAGAGGCCACCACTCCACCTCCGGGGACATCATCACATTTCCTTTTTCTGCCTCTACCCCTCCTGCCTCCCTTTACATGACCTTGAGATGACATTGGGCCCCACCCACATAATCCAGGATACTCTCACCATCTCAAGATCCTTAATCACATCTGCAAAGACCCTTTTGCCAGGTAAGGTGACTTCTCACAGCTTCCTGAGATAAGGATGGGGACATCTTTGGGGCTCTTTATTCCATTTACCACAGAGAGCTTAAACAACTTTCCCAAAGTCACAGAGCTAAAGTGTTTTCATATTCAGAATATATAAAGAACTCCTACAACTCAGCAATAAAAAGACAAACAACCCAATTAAAAAATGGGAAAAAGATTTTAAGAGACATTTCTCCAAAGAAGATATATAAATACCTAATAAATACATGAAAAGATACTCAATTCCAATAGCCATTAGGGAAATGCAAATCGAAACCACAGTGAGATACTGTCACACCCACTAGAATAGCTACTTTTTAAAAACAGAAAATTACAGGTGTTGGAGAGGAGGTAGAGAAGTAGGAACACTTATTCATTGTTGGTGGGAGTGTAAAATGGTGCAGCCACTGTGCAAAAGACTTGGACAGTTGCTCAGAAAGTTAAGTACAGAATTATGATATGACCCAGCAATCCTACTTGTAGGTATATACCTAAAACAATTGAAAGCAGGGACTCAAACAGATATTTGCACACCAATGTTCGTGGTGGAATTATTCACATCAGCCAAAAGACAGAAGCAGCCCAAGTGTCCATCAACAGATGAATGGATAAACAAATGTGGTACATACATGCAATGGAATATTATTCTGCCATGAAAAGGAATGAAGTTCTGATGCACGCAGGCAACATGGGTGGACCTTGAAGACAACATGTCAAGTGAAATAAGCCAGACACAAAAGGACAAATCTTATATGATCTCACTTGTATGATAAACAGAATATGCAAATTCATAAAGTCAGAAGCTACATACAAGTTATCAGGGACAGGACAGGGAGAGGAATAGGGAGTTAGGTTTAACTGGTATGGAGTTTGGGATGATAGTAAAGTTTTGGCAATGGATGATAGTGATGGAGGCGCAGCTTTATGAACATAATTAGCACCACTGAATTGTGTATTTGGAAAGGGATAAAAAAGGAAATTTTAGGTTGTCTGTGTTACCACATGCACAAATATAAAACTGTACAAGACAAAAGAGTGAACCTTAATGTAAACAGTGGGCTAATATTAATAGCATAATTATAATAATATTGTTTTAACAATTGTAACAAAAGTACCACAAGAATGCAAATTGTTATAATAGGGAAAACTGTGAGAAGGGGGTATTAAAAACTCTACTTTCTGCATGCTTTTTCTGTAAATCTATAACTACTCTAATAAAACAGAATAAACACAGAAACATTAAAACAAAACAAAAAACCTTCTGTAAACCCGAGAGCTCCCGAGAATGGCCAGGTCTTTTAAATGACCAATTTACAGGCCCCCCTTCTGTCACCCACACAAAGCCAGCGCTCAGGAAGTAAAGTCATTTGATAACAGCTTAAAGAACTTACAATCATAACTGGAAATGAAAAATAATGACAGCATTTTGAAGAAAAGCATAGCATGTCAAAGACAAACGTAGATTGTACAGATATGTGGAATTCGTCTTTGAGGGATTATCTCTACCACTTGCACCTCTCGATCTTCCTTCGTATCTCCTTCGTATCGCCACAGGTCATTTTTCCTGGAACCCTCACAGGGCTTCTCCATTAGCATGAGTGTAACAGAAGAATAATTCTTACACGTGCACTTTTCCCTGCAAATGATGATAATCAGAGTAACGGTCCCGGCCACTGTTGGTGAACTCATGCCACCTGCTGTCCTAAGACCTTGACCCAATTATCTCATTAAATCTCCCCATAGTCTGATGAGGGGGGGCTGTCTCATCCCCATGCTACTGTCAGTCAACTGAGACTTGGAGAATTGGGGGAGTGAGTGGAAGATCCCATCTCCAACATTTTTATGTTTAACTATTAAAGCAAATCAAATCAAACTGTAAATAGTCAGAATGCTTCCAACTAAAACCCTCGATTAACTAATTAGTGAGTGCCTTTTTTCCAGCCCAGTTGACTTCAAAAAAAAAAAGAGGCAAATGGCCATATAAGAGCTTGTTTTAAGAATTTAAGAATTCCCTTTTTTTTTATGCAGCCTGAGGGATTACGCTAGTCAATTTGCACCAGTGATCATGCAGTTTGTTTCAGTTCATTCATTCATTCATTAGGCTCGTTTATCTAACACCTACTAAGTTCCAGGCACTGTGCTGGATACAGAAACAAATAACATTAAAAAAAAAATGACTGTTCAAAGAAGGCTGCATTAAACTGGTTACAAGCACAGGCAGTGGCACCCGTTTGCCCACTGTATGGCCATGGACAAGTCATTTAGAATCTCTGGGCCTTGAATTCTTCATTTGTAAAATGGGGATAATAATAGTGCCTGCTGTTAAATGAGGTAATGTACGTAAGCACTTAGCCAGGCTCTCGGCACACAGTAAACACTCAATAAATGGCACCAATTTATAGTCGGTCTCAGTGCCATCCACTGGGCTCCAAGAAGCCAAGTCCCTAAAGAAAGTGCTCCTGTGGACCTATCTGGACCAACTCCAATGGCCAAGTTCTCTCTCGCCTCAAGTCCCTCCTGGCTCCCTCGCTCAGATCTGAGCTTTGCCCCTGTTGGTCGGTGTGCCGAGCTCCTTCTTCTCGTGTGCCAGATTTTGGCATCCTGCTCAGCTCTGCCAGCACCTGACCTCCTCCACCCCGGCTGCAACAGTTGACGTGCCCACTTCAGAGCTGGCAGCCCCAGGTCACCTTGCCAGCTCTGAGTGCTTCGTGGCCTCGCCCAGCTCCAGATGACCTTGCCCAGCTGCTTGGGCAGGCAGGGTGGCACCTGGAGCTGCCACAGCGAATATGGGATCAAATGTGAGTGTGCCTAAGAACCCCTCAGCAATGGGTGTTCAGATGCAGATTCCTGGCCCACCCAGACCTGCTGAGCCAGAATCTCTGGGGCAGGGGAGACAGTGTCTGTATTTTAAACAGGTTCTCCAGGGGATACTGATGAAGGGGCCATGGGATCGGGTTTTAGGAAAACCTGTAAAATGGGGATAATAATGAAACTCCAAAGGTATCGTGAGCTTTATATGCAATTATTTTCATAATAAAACATTTTAAAAAGAGCATAGGGTCAGGAGTCAGGAGACTGGGCGTTTGTCCAAACTGAGTCTCTAACTTACTCTGTGACCTTCAGTGAGTCACTCAACCTTGCTGGGACCCAGTTTTCTCTTGTGCACAGGGAAGGGGATGGCACTGCTGTTTCTGCACCATGGGACATTCAGTGAAATCATAGACGATAATGGCTATGGAAATCCTTTGAAATGGAGGAAGTGCTGAGTTTAGGAAAAAGGCTATTAGATCCAGAAACACAAGCCCATGGAAAATGAGCATAGGGCAAGCGAGGAGGGGGAACACACGAAACTCCAGCCGAGAGGCAGCCGGGCTTTCAGGGAGAACAGGTGGCAGGGGATCTTGACTTCTGCAGGCAAGGGGGGCCCCCTGGGAGTGGAGGCGAATGTACTCCCCACATGGGAAGAAGGAGCAGGGACCCAGAGGCTCCCAGAAGCAGACAGGACACAAATGGGTGAAAAGAGGTTGGGATGAGGGAGCAGCTTCCCAGCTGAAGTGGGGAACTTCCCTGTTGCAGTTTGAAGGGAGCGAGCAGAGCAGTAAATATATGGTGAAACTCGACAACAGTTTTATGGAACAAATCAGAGTCATATTATTAACATGGGGACATCTCAAAAAATATCACTGGGACAAAAACAAAAAAACCCTAGTTACAGAAGGCTACGTACAGAAGGATACCACTCAGTGAAGTTTAAAAACGTAGCAGTACTTCATACATATTTTACAGATACATATATAGGTATATGCAATAAAGATATAGGCATATTTAACAAACACTTGCTTGTCACTTAAACAATGTGCCAATACCTTTCTAGGTGTTTTATAAACAGTAATTCATTTAATCCTCAAAACAACACTATGGGGGTAGAAACCATTCATATTCCTAGTTTACAGATGAGGTAGCTAAGGCCCAGAGAATGTAATTAACCTGACCAAGGTCACACAGCCAGGAAATGGCACAACCAATATTTTCACCCATTTATTCAGGCTCCAGAATCCAGGTTCCTGACCACTAAGCTGTCTCTTGGTGACAAAGGTAAAGTCCCAAGTTAGGACAGTGGTTGCACCTGTCGGAGAAGGGGAGAGAAGTAGAAAATGCAAAGAGCATCTAGAGGACTTTAACTCTTTTGAAAAGAACAAAAAAGAGCTTGAGCAAATATAGCCAAATAATAATGACATGGTAGGTGCATGGGTGTTTGTTGTATTTCTTTGTACATATGAAACATTGCATAATAGAAAAGTTAGAGCAATAGACTACACTTCAGTGTTTGCAGTGATGTTGAACTAGCAAGACACAGAAAGGCACAGGAGTCCAAGAGAGAGAAATGCCACCGGCCCCCTATCCAGGATCCAGACCGGTGCTTCTGGCACTGACAGCAGCAGTGAAAGCGCCGGAAGAACTTTTGAGAATGCTGCGAGGTCTGAGCCCCACCCAAGAACAGTTCAATCAAAGTGCTGGGGTGGGACTCGGGTAGTGGGGTTTTTAAAAATTACCTGAGTCGAACGCGCAGCCAGGGGTAAGAAGCACTGCGCTCTCAGCGGTTCTCAGGCACACGCGTGCATCTGAATCCCCCGGAGGGTTCCTGCAGACAGGCGCTGCACCCCGCGCTGCCTGCCGAGTCAGCGAGGCTGGGTGCGGCTGGGGCTTGGCTGCTCTCATTGCTGCCCAGGTGACGCGGAGCTGCTGCTCCGGGGACTGTAGGTGAGCACAGCTGCTGCAACCTGCAGGTACCTGGGCAGTGATGCGCAAAGGTGTAGCAGTCGGGGCTCCCCAGAGAACCAACCAACAGAATATAGACGATGGTGATAGATGGACAGATGGATGGAGAGATAGACAGACAGACATATATAGATTTATTTATTTAAGGAATTGGTTCCTCGTGTGACTATGGGGGCTGGCAAGTCTGAGATTTGTAGGTGAGGCCACAGCCTGAAAATTCCAAGAGTTTGTGTGTTTTTTTATATTAGTATCTCAGTTGTATTTTTATACTCCCCAGTTTATTTTGAAAAGAATCTTTTCTGAGATATATCCAAATAAATTTGAAATCAGTTATCTCAAAGTACACAAAAATTGCTTATATTCTCCTGTAAATTTAAGGACTTCAACATAATAGAACATTCTTTTTCCTGCTTTTTAAACTATTTTTTCCCATGTAAGCCAATATATACTTGACATTTGGGTTATATGTGCATGTAAAAACAGACATGTTTGTCAAAGTGAGCATGAGATAAAATAGCATACAATGCCCTTTCTGGATATAATTAAATTTTCAGAGGCAACGTGATCCAAAAAGGCTGGCTTCCTTTTGAAATGAGCTAGATAAACAAAAATTAAGAATGATCTAAGGTGCTAAAGATTAATTCCATAAATCATTCTCACTTTACTATCCTTTTAACATAAAGGATGTTCTATGGGTGCATGTGAATTAGAATTCTTCCCATCAAGACTGGGCACTCCTACAACTAGGGCGTGTAATTCAATAAAAGGCCCCGGGGTAAAAAGACGAGGTCATATAGGTGAAGAGAGGACATTTGTCCGTCCAGTTATCCCAATCAGCTTACTGAAGAGGTAGATGATTTAAAAGTCTCAGTGGGCCAATTACATGGAAATTTGAATAGGAAGTGAGATAAGGTAGGTTAGTATAGGCTAAAGTGAAATAGTGACACATTCCAAAGTAATTTGGGCAGATAATAAAAAACATAACTGCAGCCTCCTTCCCCCGAGGAGCTGGGGGAAGGTGCAGATGTGTGGGACTTCCTCACCTGGATTGGTGGTGATGTCGTCACAAACATTGGGACTGGCGGTTTGATATGCTGAGCCCTCAATCATGGGACTTGCCCTTATGAAGCTTGTTACTGCAAAGGAGAGGCTAAACTTGCATATAATTGTGCCTAAGAGTCTCCCCCTGAGTACCTCTTTGTTGCTCAGATATGGCCCTCTCTCTCTGAGCCACCTTGACAGGTAAACTCACTGCGCTCCCCCCTATGTGGGACCTGACTCCCAGGGGTGTAAACATCCCTGGCAATACAGGATATGACTCCCAGGGATGAATCTGAACCCGGCATCGTGGGACTGGGAGTATCTTCTTGACCAAAAGGGGGATGCAAAATGAGACGAAATAGAATCAGTGGCTGAGAAATCTCAAATGGAGTCGAGAGGTCACTCTGGTGGACATTCTTATGTACTATATAGATAACACCTCTTAGGTTTTAATGTATTGCAATGGCTAGAAATAAATATCTGTAACTACCAAACTCCAGCCCAGCTGTCTGGACTCCTGAGGACAATTAAATAATAATGTAGATTACAAGGGGTGATAGTGTGATTGTGAAAACCTTGTGGATCACACCCTCTTTATCTAGTGTATGGATGGATGAGTAGAAAAATGGGGATAAAAACTAAATGACAAATAGGATGGAATGGGGGGGATGATTTGGGTGTTCTTTTTTCATTTTTATTTTTTATTCTTATTCTGATTCTTTCTGATGTAAGGAAAATGTTCAGAAATAGATTGTGGTGATGAACGCATAACTATATGATCATACTGTGAACAATTGACTGTATACCATGGATGACTGTATGTTATGTGAGTGTGTTTCAATAAAACTGAATTAAAAAAAGAAGTCTCAGTGGGCTTAGATACTGACTTGGGCCATAGTGATATTTTATCTCATTACTTACTAAGATCATAATTAAGCATATTAGAACCTTAAGGTTTAACATTGGAAAGAAATGACTGAGTTATAGAACGCACACCAAACACTGTATTTTGTGGTTCTACTATTTTGTTCCACTATTTTTGTAATTGGGGCAAGATAAGCGGTGCAATTTGTTTAAGAACATATAGTGTACCCTATAATCTGTCTGAATAAAAGATTTTTATTAATTCTTGTTCTAGTTTGCTAATGCTGCTGGAATGCAAAACACCAGAGATGGATTGGCTTTTATAAAAGGGAGTTTATTTGGTTAAACAGTTACAGTCTTAAGGCCATAAAGTGTCCAAGGTAACACATCAGCAATCGGGTACCTTCACTGGAGGATGGCCAATGGTGTCTGGAAAACCTGTTAGCTGGGAAGGCACGTGGCTGGCGTTTGCTCCAAAAGTTCTGGTTTCAAAATGGCTTTCTCCCAGGACGTTCCTCTCTATAGGCTGCAGTTCCTCAAAAATGTCACTCTTAGTTGCACTTGGGGTATTTATCCTCTCTTAGCTTCTCCAGAGCAAGAGTCTGCTTTCAATGGCCGTTTTCAAACTGTTTCTCATCTGCAGCTCCTGTGCTTCCTTCAAAGTGTCCCTCTTGGCTGTAGCTCCTCTTCAAAATGTCACTCACAGCTGTACTGAGTTCCCTCTGCTGGTCAGCTCATTTATATGGCTCCACTGATCAAGGCCCACCCTAAATGGGTGGGGCCATGCCTCCATGGAAATCTCCAATTAGAGTCATCACCCACAGCTGGGTGGGGCACATCTCCAAAGAAACACTCAAGAAATCTCATCAAAACTGATAACGTCTGCCCACACAAGATTACATCAAAGATAATGGTGTTTGGGGGACACAATACATTCAAACTGGCACAACTCTTCTGCCAGACACAACATTGATTTCCATCTGTAATTATTTCTTAACATAAGAAACAGTAAGTCAATTGAAAACACAGTTGTGGCCTTGAGCTAGGAAAACATTACACTTTAACACACTGATTGAAAAACCTAGAACCTCCAGTAAAGATGTTAATCACTGTTGGCCTTCAGCAAGCAATGGCTGCAGCTTTACTGTGGCTTTCCCTAAAAATGCTTGGCAGCACCTGACACTGCTGTACCCAGTCTCAAAGTCGAATCTTTCCTGTAGCAGGGATCTTCAATAATAAGTTGTTTTTGTGGATCAGAGCTCCCAAGTAGTTCAGTGGTCGCGTTGCAGATTTTAACTTGATTACCTTTTCTCTTCACATCTCCCAGCTTGCTTGCCTCTCCATACATCCCACGTACTCCACGGTGGCAAAGCCAAGCCTTCCCTGGTAACCTGTCCCGCATTATGGGCTGTTTTGATGCTGAGATTTCTTGGGCAGCTCACAGCTCTTGGGTCTGGTGAGCAGCCACGTTCTAGTCAGAAGTGGCCCCACTGTCGGTGATCTGGTTATCTGAAATATTCTGATCAGTTATGAGTTTTCTGAAAACTGTGTCTGCAGTGGGTGATCGACAAATGTCACCCAGATATACAAACAGCCCCGACTCGACTCCTGCTACACAGCCCTGTCAGGCATAAAGAGAGGCACGGACTCAAGGCTTGAGGCAGAATTTCTCCTTCCTCTGGAAGCCTCCATTCTTTGCCCTTGAGGCCTTCAAGTGACTGGATGATGACATTATCGAGGGTCATCTTTACTTAAACTCAGCTGATCGCAGATGCTCATCACATCTGCAAAATACCTCTGCAACAACGTCTAGTCTGTGTTTGACCAAACAACTGGACACCATAAGCCTAGCCATGTAGACACATAAAATTAACCCCGGCAAAAGAGTTTTGTAAAAATTCAACTGTGAACCCCTGTAGGTAGGACAGGAGTCCTTTCTTCACCACAGTCCCCACTGTGGGGCTGCTCCCTATTGTCCACTTAGGGGCACCCCACGCACTTATGCTCCTTGCCTGGCCTCAATGGCATTTGAGTTTGCTGCCCTGGCAAAGAAAGCTGGAGCTGAGAAGGACTTTTGAAATCTTTCAATCCGACCCCCTCCCTGTGGGAAACTGAGGAATGAAATTCTTTCCCCAGAGACTTGAACAAGAGCATTACGTTCACAGTGCTGTGCTACCGCCACAGCCATCCATTAACAAAAGGTTTTCATCACCCCAAACAGAAACCGTCTCCCCATTAAGCTATAACTCCCCAAACCCCCCTCCCCAGCCCTGGTCACCTATAACCTGCTTTCTGTCTGTATGAATTGTTTATTCTGATACATATGTGGAATCAGACAGTATTTGTCCTTCTGTGTCTGGCTTCTCTCACTTAGCATAATGATTCCAGGGTTCATCCAGACTGTAGCATGTACCAGGACTTCATTCCTTTTTATGGCCGAATAATATTCCACGGTGTGCTGGCACCACTTTTTGTTGGTGGACACCTGTGTGGCTTCCACCTTTTGCCAGCTCCCTCTCTTTTAAAGCCCCGGGTTTTGCATCCACATCCCTGCTCCAGCCTAAGGGCCAGCTCTTTCTTTGTGGGCAAGTTGTTTCAGCCACTGAGTAGATTCCCCAACCTAAAAGGGCTGGCCGGCCCATCCTGCAATTCTAGGACCGCATCCCCTAGGCGGCCTTGGGCTTTGTGTGTCTTGTCTCTGGGAAGCATTGGTTCTCAATGGCCAGAGGCGTGGGGATCCCAACAACTGCAAAAGTAGACTGTCACTTAGTTTGCTTTTATCAGGGTGGAGGTGGCATCTGTTTCACTACAAAATACCAAACAGTAGGACAAAAACCTGAGTCCCTGTGTCTCTTGACTTCTGCCTTCTGCTGCTTTCTACACACAATAGCATTCACACTCATGAAAAAGCAAAAGCTCAGCAGGCAAACACATTTTGGAGCCAGATTTTTGAGGGGCTTGTGCACAGATAAGGGAAAGAGCCAGCTATTTTTGCCGGAAAGATGTATGGACGGCAAGTGCAATGAGACAACAGGATTCTAATATTGAAAGTAAAAGGTGCGTGCTGCTTTACCATTTACAAAGCATCAAAAATTCATTATCTCATGTAATCCTCTCAACAACGGAAGATAGCAGTATCATTCCCACTTTTACAGATTAAAGGAGTCAGAGGTTAAATGACTTGCCCAGGATGGCATGGCTGGAAAATGGAGGCAGGTCTTCCGGACTCCAAAAACAGTGCTCTCCCCAGGATGTGAGGCTGCTACCTGCCACTAGCAGGGTTGATGCCCCAGGTAAGCAGGGCAGGTCACTACAGTGGTGATTTTTCAAAGGTTTCCCAGGCATTATCCCAGGTTTCCATTTGCTTGAATTTGTCATCTCTATCTGGACCTCATCTGAATGAGCCAGGTCAGTGGCTAGAGTCATGTTTTCAGCCTTCCAGCAGCCGTCAGTGGAGACCCTGCTCTCTGAGGCCCGTAAACACAAGCTGGACCTCTCATCCCAGGCGTCTCTGGATTCGGTGGAATGCAGGATGAGGGTGATCTAGACCCCATCCACACCTCCACCTATACTTCGCTGCCCCGATCCCCTGCCACATCAAACTACTTGCAGTCCCCAAGCATGACAGAAAGTTCCTTACCCCCATGCCTTAAACAATTATTATGGCAACAGCGGCAATGGTGACAGCTCTCTCCCAGGTCCTACAAATGTGCGAGGTTCTAAACGTGCTGTTTCGTTTAATCCCCCATGACAACCTAATGAAGTTCATTGTCAATTCCATTTCACAGTTGAGCAAACTGAGGCTCGGAGGCGTCAAGTGCTCAAGCTTTGGAAACAGACGATCAATCTGGGTTGGCGCCCAGCCCCACCACTCTCTGACTGGCACGACCTTGGGCATCCTTCTCCCTCAGCGTCACTATCCGCACGCACAACAGACAGTTTCGTAGGCCTGCCTCGTGGGGCTGCTGAGAGAATTAAATGAGATGGGGCCCAGCCTTTGGCACATGGCAGGCACTTCATAAATGTTCCAAATTATTAATGCCCATTTTGTAAGTGGCCAAGAAAGAAACTGAACTCAGCCCTGATTCCAATTTTCCTCTTCTCTGCATGCTGATAGTGGAAGACCCAGCTTCTTCACACCTACTTCTAATTCTCACGCCACCACTTCAAGGTAGGTACCGATTCTGCTCTCTTAGGGGTGAGGGCACTGATGCTCAGGCTTAGAGACTGGCCCAGGGACACACAGTGGGTGGCAGAGCCAGGATTTGAACCACTGCACTCAATCTTCCCTTTTTTTTCAGGCTTCTCAAAACTTCTGGGGTTTTCTGAGCTGCCTCTCCTGCCCTCTCTTTGGTGTCCTCCCTTCTTCGTTGGGTAGAACACCCCCCCAACACACAAACTCTGTCCCCTGGACACACTGTCATCTGTGCTGCTTTCCTGCAGTTAGTTATTTATTCAAATGTCACCCCAAATTCCCCCCTGGGGTACCCAGAGCCCCTGGAGGGCTTGGCTGACATATTTTTAGTCTATACCTTCAGCCCCTAGCCCTGGGCCCGGTGAAGTGAAAGACTTAAGGTGTGTTTGTCAGGAATGGATGGGTTATCATCAGGGAAATCACCACTCAAGATTATCTGGGCACCGGTGCCTAGAGCTGGGCCCCCCAGCCCCTCCCCCCTGCCTAGGCTACCTGGATGTGGAGAGGAGAGTGGAAGACAGTGAGAGCTTTGGCTGTAACCCTTTTGAGGCCATACTGGAGGTCAGGGGAAAAATATTTTAATGAACATTGTCTATATTGAGAAGTTTGGCAGAACTTCACGACAATGATAGCATGGGCTTGAGGGCTGGGGGGCAAGGCAGAGGGAAGAATTAAACCCATTTCTTAGGCACAACCTATTATGTGGAGAAAAATACATTTTTTGCCATTATAGACAAGGACCATTATAGGCTCACAACACCAGAAAAGGGAATTATTGTGAGGTACTTTTAAACTGGGGATTTCTGTATTAAATTGAACGTCCGTGGAGGGCCACTGACCATTGCACAGACGCCCCCCACTTTCTCTCCCCTGACCCTTCTTTATTTGTCCCCATAGCACTTCGTACCACTAGACACAGTGGATTTTTGTTCAAAATCAACTCCTCCTCCCCAAGCAGGGAGGTTCCCAACTCTGGCGCCGGGTCCGAGGACAGCCCTGGCTCTTGGTAGACCCTCAGTAAATTATCTGTTCCAGGACCGAGTGAAGGTTTTGCACACACCCGCTCACTGGCCCCGCTGCGGTGGCCCAGGCGGACACTGTCACTCTGCCCCTGTACAGGTGAGGAGGGAGGCCGGGCCAGGGACAGAGCCCGGCCGCCCTGGAGTTCAGGAGACTGGGTTCGAGGCTGAGCCCTGTCCAAGCGGCTGTGGCCGTGGGCCCCGCCTGAGCCTCCCAGGGCCGGAGCTTCCCCCTCCCCACGAGGAGGGCGCCACCCCCATCGCACTTCACACACTTCCCCCGGCCCCTGCGAGCGGCCCAAGGTCACCCCGGCTGGGGCCTCACCGCTCAGGTCGGGAGGGCCGGGGCCCAAGCCGTGCCCCGCCGCCGTTTTGGGGTGGGGGGCGGCGCGGGGCGGTCCCGGGGCGCGAGGGGGAGGCGGCGTCGGCGCGCGTCCTCCTTTTGTGCCAGCGCCGGCGGCTTGGCTGCGCGAAGGTGAACGGCGTTTCCTCTTCCTCCTCGAGGCGTCGCTTCCTTTTATAGTTATTTCTCGCCTGGCACTCGCCGCGCCCGCTGCTCCCGCGCCCGCTGCCGCCTCGGCGGGCGCAGCTCGCGAACCTGTGGCGGTGACGCGAAAGCCGCCAACCCGGAAACGGCGGCAGCCCCGGCAGCCCCGAGGCTCCTGCGGTCCAGCGCCCGCGTCCGCGCTCCTCTCGCCGCCCGCCCGGGTCGCCAGGTAGGTGCCTGGGGCTCCGCCGGCGCCTCCGCCCGCTCGCGCGCGCGCCCCTGAAGCCGAGCTGCATCCCCCGAGGGCGCGGGTGCGGGGCGCGCGCGTGATGGTGCGGGGAGAAGGGGGTGCCATCCGGGCCGCGCCTGGCCAGAAGCCGCTGCCGATAGAGAGGGGGCGCCGGGAGGGCTAGGGGCGTCGAGGCTGGCCGGGCTGGCCGGCGGGGGTTGCGCCCAGAGGATGCACCTCGGGCGGTTGGGGGGCGGCGGGAGGACGCGAGGGGAGCACGCAGCGGCGCCCTGCGCACCCCGCGGGTGGTGCGTCTCTGGGGAGGGGGCAACCTGGTGACTGCCCCTGGGCAGACCTTCCTGCGCGCCAGATGAGGGCGCACTGACCGACCCCCGACTGCCGGAGGACGGGGCCCTTCCCCGGGCGCAGTGCACCCCCTGGGTAACTTGTATTAGGGGTTTGGAAGGGCGGTCGCTTAGAATTGAGGAACTAGAGGGGGGTGGGGTGTGTGAAAAAGAAATCTCCATTGGTGTCAGGACTTCCTCCTGGGGTAGCAACCCACCTCTTTTTAAAGAGCACTTCCTCTTGCCCTTCGTCTTTTCGTTATCTTTTTTTTTCATGGCAGTTCCATGTTAGCTCGTGGATGCCCTTGCAGCCTGCAGGAGTTTCCCGTGGCTGTGCACACACACACACGGGGGGGCGCGAACCTGTGTGTCCTTTGAATGTGGGCCCTCTGTCTGGAGTGGAAGCAAAGAGGAACCTAGGACTTCCTCCCTTGCTGGGGCCCCGGGTGGGGGTGGGGCGGGGGCAGCTTTGATCCCACCTTGCTGCCAAAATGAGCGGGTGGGGGAGGGGCTGGGCGCGAGGGAGGCACCGATGGGGAGTGTCATGTGGCCTCTGCACCTGTGTTTGATTCCTAGCCCTGCCACTTTATAGCTGCGTGACCTTGGCCAAGTCGTTTACCCTCTCTGAGTCTTAGGCTCCCGTGTGTAAAATGCACGGCTGTGAGACCCGCACGGCTGTGAGACTCGCCTGGAGAACATACCAGTGGAGTTCCTGGCCGGGAGGGCACACAGTAATGCAAAGTGCGATTGTCAGTCTCCTTTAATTTTTGCAACCCAGGGCATAGAAGGAGTGTTGGGGGCACATGGGGAGCACTCCAAAAATATCTGTGGAATGACTGAACCAAATGGGTGGTGAATTTTGAGAAGGGAGCGAGTGTGATTCCACGTTTTAATTAACTTGCTCAGTGACATCCATCTCACAGTCCCCAGAGAGCCACTTTTGTCACCTGGGCTAGCTGGAATCCACCCTCTTCCCAGGAGGATAATCTTGTAACAAGAATATTGACTCCCAGTGAAAAGGAGCTTAAACCGCGACTTTGAGACTCTCCCATTCTTGGAAGATTGTATTTGATGAAAATTAAAAGGAAGCATCATATTTTTTGATTGCCACTGCCAGACTGGCTAAGGTGGGCTGCCAGGGCCACCAGCTGGGGTTGGTTTCCCAGTCCTTGGGGTTCCTGTAACTGTGGAGGAAGCGGGGAAGAGGTGGGTTTTCTCCCTTGTGGGGCAAGCAGAAGTGGTCAGCTGGCCTGAGAGCTCTCCCCCAGGAGGCAGTGGGGTAATTTCCATTGTGTCCTTCCGGGCTGGGCTTTCAGTGTGGGGAGGGACGGGGCCTGCATAATGAAGCCTTAGGGTGGGTCAGTGCCAGGCGCCCTCGGAAGTGGCTTTCTGAGAAAGCCCAGTGTGAGCATGCTTTTCTGCACTCCACTTTGATTTTCAAGTAATTGTGCTTTCCCTGACGGCCATCCCTCGTTCTCTCTGAGCTCCCCAAGTTTTCTGTGCACCTCTCTTAAAGTTCCTTGGTTGTGGTGGAAGCATCTGGAGGGCAGATGTTGGGTCTGAGTGTTACTGTTACTTTTGATAGTAACAAGCTACAATTTGAGCATATAGAGACTCATTTTTAGCTCACGGAGAGGCCATGGTTAGCACCCACGGTTACCTGGGAAATCGAGGTGTTATTCTCATTTTAGAGGGGCTTAGGGAGAGTCCAGGACTTCACTCAAAACCCACACTCAGCCAGTCAGGGGCAGCTTCAGGCTCCTCTCCCGTCTTCTGCCTGCAAAGCTCGTGTTCTTTGCTGCCGCCCGAGCTCCCTTCTGAACGGTCTTGTGCTTCCCCCGGCACCTGCCCAGCTGGCGGGCATGGGCTGGCCCCTCGGTACATGTTTTCTGAAAGAATGAGCAAGAGTGATGGTTTCCCCTCTGCTCTGCGTGGCTGTGCATCCTGGCTGTGCCGCCTGGGGTGAGCACACTGACCTGCACATGACCTTGAGATTGTTCTCGGCTGGTGCCTCCCAAGTGGATCTTGATTTCCCAACATGGAATCCGAGTCCCTGGCTGTGCATCTGTCAGGGTCCGGAGATCCATGTATGGGACAGGCTCCTGGGGGAGCCGGTGCCTTGCTCTCTGCATTGTGGCCGTGCCTGTGATGGAAGAACCCGCCGTCTGCATGGCTTTGGCCGTGTTCAGCAAAACCGCCTTCTAGTAAGCGTTGCAGAGGCAGTGTTGCGGAGGTGGTGGAAAATCAGATTTAAAATCGGCACACAGGCCACGCTGGCCCTGAGGCCCGAGGGAAGTCCCTGCCCTCATGAAGACCTATTTTTCCTTGACTGCAAACAGGCAAAATTATCTCAAAGGCCTCGAGGGCCTGGGTTGGAGAGGGTAGAAGCAGATCCAAATGCACGGGTGGGTTTTCTCTCGCTGCTCGGGTGCATGACCAAGTTTCTGCGCCTCTGGGAACAAGGGACCGATAACGTCGTGGGGTTGTTCGTTGACTGTGACACTGCAAGTGAAGCCTCAGCACGGGCTAAGTACCCCCCCCCCAAATTGAGCTTATCATCATCAACAGTAATAATCACTGTTTCCTCAGCTCGAGTGTCAGCAGTTCAAAGGCCAGAATCACCTCTCTTCTTTCATTTCAATTGAAACTTCTCCAGAGAAATGAATTTGATGGGGGAGGGGCTGATTTTATTTGTTCTCCTTTCTTCTAGGGGACACTTGATAAAGCCCTGTTGAAAAAGGTTCATTGTGTTCCTGTTTTTTATCCATATTTGAGAGCAAAAGCCTTCCCCCCGCCCCCCCTTAAAGTCTACACTTTATGTACCTGTGCCACTAATTTCATATCTTCTCGTAACCGGAGCCCTGACCCCTTCCTGCTTTCAGCTGAGAGTTGACTTCCCCAGGTTCTCAAATGGACAAGTTCCTGTTGCTTTGGTAGAACTTTGGGCATTAAGTCTTTGAAATCTTTAAAGGGGTGATGGCCTCACCAGGTTGAGAGAGAGTTAGTGATTTTGTAGCCAAGGGTGCCATCTTTGTAGCTGCCATCTGCTCCAGGGAAAGGAGACATCATGTTCGTAAATATATAAATAATCGAAGTCAACAAGGAGATTTG
>PVKY010001486.1:0-31655 GCA_004027775.1 Bradypus variegatus | reverse complement strand
GGGGGCTTCAAGCCTCGGCTCACAGGCGACTCCACTTCCCACCGCCTCCCAGCGTCGGTTTTCAGCTACCTGCTCCCTGCCAGGTGGAGGGAAGGGGATCCTAGATGCAGGTGCAGGGCGGGGCAGGGTTGGCGCATGCGTCTTGCACGACCAGTTCCAGGGCGCCCTCTACAGGCGTCTATGAGCATCTGCAACCCCTCTGCGAATATCCGCGAGCCCAAGGGAGACAGACATTAAATGGCAAATAAAAAACACCGTGAATGATCAGTCAAGAGAGATACTACAGAAGAAAGGGAAGAGCCTTTTTTCCTGCTCTTTGAACAAGGAGCTCCGCATTTTCATTTTGCACCAGGCCCAGCAATTACGTAGCCAGGTCTGGTCTCGGCTAGTGTTCTAGAGCATTGGACAAAATTGCACTTCGCTGTGGCGCTGGAATTTCCTGGATTCAAATCTTTCCTCTATCCATAGCACCTTGAGGAAGTGGCTTCACCTCTCTGGGCCTCAGTTTTCCCATCTGCAGTATGGAGGATAATAATAGCACCCACTTCATGGGATTGTTGAGAGAGTCAAATAAGCACTTACTATTATTTTTTAATTAATCATTTGTTGAGTTTGAAGCCATTACCACGGTTTCCAGGCGCTAATCCTAGGTTCTCAGTTTTAGTCAGGTTTTATAGGTTGTGGCTCAGGTAATGGGCTTTGGGCCTGGGTTCCAAGGCTGTCCTGACTTTGAATTCTCTTTCACTGGTGTAGATTCGTGGTTTACAGCTACAAATACATCCATGAAGATGGCCGAGTGTCCTATCCTTTGTGTTTCATCTTCTCCAGCCCCGTGGGTGAGACACAGCTCTATTTTTCCTGAGGAAAGGGGCTTAGGCTCCATCTGTGGGGTGTGTAAGCATGTCTGCGTGAGTGTGTGTACATGTAGCTGTGTGTCAGTGTGTGTGAATGTATGTAGATGCCTGTGGTAGAGTCTGAGTGTGTGTGTGACTGTATATAAGGGCGTGAATGTGTGCAGGCACCTGCATGCCTGGTGAGAGAGTGTGTATGTGATAGTGTGAATATGTGTGAGTGTATGTGACTTGGTGAGTATGTGAGTGTGTGGCATGTGTGATGTATGAGTGTATCAGCGTGTGTGTGAGTGCTGCGAGGGCAGTGGGGTGAAGTAGGGGGCTCCAATTCATCACAGAGCCCACCCATCCTCTTCAGTCCTGAGGCATAAGCGAGCCCTAAATCAGCCTGTTACCTAGAAATCTCTCCCTCCTCCCTAACTCGTCTCCAGGAAATCACAGAATAACTTCAAGACCCCCAAACAACCCTAGAAACTGAGAATAGCCTCCAGTAACCTACTTCAAACAGCAACTAGGGCCCTTAGAACACTCCAAGGACTGTAGGACATTCCTAGAGTCCTAAAGAATGCCCCAAGGCCCCGCAGTTATGCTCCTTTCTCTTTCTTTCCGTGCAGGCTGCAAGCCCGAACAACAGATGATGTATGCTGGGAGTAAAAACAGGCTGGTGCAGACAGCAGAGTTGACAAAGGTCTGGAGCCTGAGCTGTGGCTCCAGGGTCTTGGGGAGGAAGGGGTTGGGGTCCTGGACTCCTGGGTCCTGGGGGAGGAGGGGGCTGGAGTCCTTGGTGTCTCAGTTCCTGAGTGGATCATAATCCTGAGACTCCTTCCTTGCCCAGGTATTTGAAATCCGTACCACCGAAGATCTCACAGAGACCTGGCTCCAAGAGAAATTGTCTTTCTTTCGTTGACTTCTGGGCTGGGGACAAGAATTCTCAATGTCTGAGTCCTCTAGGATCTGCATATCCAAGACCCTAAAGAAATTAAAAATGCAAGAACTCAGGGATCCTCAATTAGGGCTGGGTTTCTCCCATTCACTGCGCGCTCTAGCCGGCAGTCCCTGCTGTACCACCGTTTGGCCAGCAGAGGGCAGGCAGACCAAGTGGAACCCGGAGCTGGGTCCCTGGAGGATACCTGCATCTCTGGGAGGAAGGGTGGGAGGCATGGAGGGTTTCCTGGGAGAGTGGGGTGGCCTGGGGCTCCAGAAGAAATTAGGGTTATATCCTCTGAATCCATGAAGGTGTCATTCCCAAGGGAAACAAGGACATCTGTCTCCTGAGAATAAAGGAGGCAGAGTGCCTGTTTTGCTTCCTCTCCTTTCTCTTCCCCTCCTCTGAGGGGGCCAGCTGGCATTAGCTGGCAAGAAATGCTACATTTCTCAGCTAAGCCCCCAGGCAGAAGAATTTAAAGGCTGAAGAGTTGTTGAAGGATCAGACATAATTGCTTCAGGGGCTCAGCAGTTGCTGGGGGTGGGTGGTTTGGGTGGTTGGATAGGCCTGAGGGCCCAGGGCTGGGGAAGTTGAAGAGGATCTGGGACCCTCAGTGGACCTCTGGTGGGCTGTGCAGTTGAGTAGGGGGGAGGGTAGGGAAGGGACACCCCACCCCACTCCCTCTGGAAATTCCTCTTTCCTTCCTCCTGGAGTCTCTAGGAATTTGACTCTCATACTTTCAGAGACTCTGTGTCTCTGAGGGACATTTATTGGGCACCCACAGTGTACCAGGCTCTGAGAATTACCAGGTGGCCAGGTCTTCCCACAGATGAATCACACTTTCTGTGTCTCTCTCTGCTTCTCCTCCATGTCTCTGACTATTTGTCTCTCCAGAGTCCTGGGAGATCCCCAATAAGCCCTCCCTCCCCTGCCCCCTTTCCAGGTTCCCTGTAGAGAGGTGGCAGTTGCCATGGTAACAATGACACAGTGACCTTGGGTCTGGGCTGTCCCTCCCCCCAGCACTGGGAGGGCCCATAAGCCCAGATCCCACCCCCCACCCCTCTCAGCCATAATTACAGGATCTCCTCACCACCACCCCGTCCTACCTGTCCCCTGGCCCCCCTGTCTTGGGTCAGGACAAGCCTTCTGTATGGGCTGTAGAGAAATGCCTCCTGCACCCAGTTTCCTGTGGGGTTGAATGCTCTCTCTGAGGTTCACTCTAGCTGCACCCCTACTCCCCCCCATCTTTCTGACTGGACTGTCCCTCTGATCACAGCCCCAGTCCTGGATGGCTGGAGACAGAAGAGGAAGACTGAGGATAGGAGGGGTCATTTAATTAATAGGTCAAGGACTTCCGGCCTGCAGATGTCAGAGAAGCAAAGGGACTTGTTCAAGGTCATGTACTTACATAATCATATGAATAATAATAGCTAACCCTCCTATTGAGAGTTTCCTGTGTGCCAGGTACTACTATAAGCACTTCACAGGTATTAAACTCGTTTAATCTTGTTACTACCCCAGGAAGCAAGTACCATTATTATACCTATTTTAAAGATGAGGAAAATGAGGCACAGAAGCCAAATGTGTTTGCCAGAGGCCGCAAGGCTAGTAGTCTGTACAGTTAGAACTGGGACCTAGGGATACCTTCTGGCCAATGGCCAAACCATGTCTTAGAAAGTAGGGTCAAAAGTCTCTTCCTCCCTGTCCCCCTCCCATCCCAAAGCAGAACTGTTGCATCCAGGCTTATGATGGCAAACAATCCAATCAGAAAGAGGTATGTACAAGGACTTGCCCCCTCAGGAGCAAGGAGTTTGGAAAGCAGGAACCAATCGGAGAGGGTGATTCAGAGGAACACTCCAATGCAGAGTGGGTATGGCTAAGAGGGATTGTGGAAGGACCAATCAGAACACACTCTATCGAATGAAGAGTGTGAGTCCAACGGGGTGTGACTTTGGACTTTGGGCGGATCCTCGGAGGGGCGGTACAAACCCGGGATCACTCCTTTCTTCCTACCAACATTCCCTTTAAGCTCCCACACATCCAAGCTCCCGAATTCTTGACTTCAGGCCCCAGTCTTTCCCTCGGACACTTCTCCCTCCTAATCCTTAAATGTGTGCAAAGCTCATGTTGGTGAGGCAGAAACTGGATTTCAGATCCAGCTGAGAGTGGAGGACTCAGCCTAGGCTCGAGGGGCCTGGCCTGGGCTGCCGCAGGCTAGAAAGCTTTCGGGGTGGAGCCTGAGGTGAAGGGGTGGGGCCTGGGCTTGAGGGCGGGGTCTAGGCTGAACAAGGCTGAATATTACATAGTTTGGGGTGGTGTCTTAGGTGGTGGAAGGGTGGGGCTCAGGCTGAGGGGTGGGACTTAGTCTTGAGGGGTGTTGCTTAGGCCAGATAGGGCTGGGATTTTTTCCTTTGGGGCGGGGCCTAGGAGGCGGAGGGTGGGGCCCAGCTTTGGGGGCAGAGCCTAAATTGTAGAATCATGGGATTGGTTTCCAGTTTGTGTTAGAAAGTCTGGGACGGGAAGGTAGGGGTCCAGGAAAATAAGCACATTATCTGCCACCTCTGGCTTTCTTATTTTTCGGGCCTACTCTTCAGCCGATGGGATCCACACCTTCCCTTTCAATGACCCTGGGCTGGGAGGTCATGTTTATTCCTAAGTGTAGGCTCTGAAGTGAGGCTTATAGTGGGCCCAGATCCCCAGCTCTCTCCCAAGAGGCATTCAAGAACACAGGGTTAACAAGTGCCTATTGCGTGCCAGTAGCTGTTCTGGGCGCTGGAGAAAATTGGTACCCGTGCCACTCCCTTCAAGAGGCTTGCTCTCCAGTAACTCAACAATAGCAATAAACAAACAGTCACGTAAACAATGAATAGGTAAACAAAGAAATAGGATCATTTCAGAGGATATCGGTGTTTTGAGGGAAATAAAAACAAAGTGATGTGATAACTGGAAATAGTAAGATAAGTTGGGTTTTTTTTTAATCTCGTTAGTCTATAGAAGAGTCCTGTTTTGTTGTTGTTTGTTTGTTTTTAGTTATTTCAACATTTATTATAAAAATTTTCAAACACACAGCCAAGCATCCATCATTTTTTTTTTGTAATATATTTCCAAGTAATTTGCAGACATCAAGACCATCAAGACACTTCTTTGTGGGAGCTGGGGGTAAATTGGGGACAGAAAGGGAAGGCTGCACTGAGGAGATGACATTTGAGTTGAGATCTAAATGAAAAGAAGGAACCAGTTGTGGAAGATGAAAGTGTTCAAAGGCCCAGTGGCTGGAGTGAATTAGGTTCACTGGAGGAACAGAAAATTACAGCGAGGCTGTAAGACCAGAACCAAGGAGCGTGCCTGGGGGTGAGATCAAGAGGTTAGCAGGGGCTTTCTCTCCATCTTTGGGTATCCTTGTCTGCTACTATTATCTCTTCTTGCCCTTACCCTTTCGGTCCAGGCCAGGCCTGCCCCAGCCCTCTCTTTCCTTCCCCTCCACCTGGTTCTGCCAGTTACTATCTGTGTGACCTTGTGCAGGTGACTTAACCTCTCCGTACCTCAATTTTCCTCACCAGTAAAATGGGGATAATGGGACTTCCTTGTCTGGCTATTGTGAAGATTGAATGAAGTAACAGTGTGAAGCCCTTAGACCACTTCTGGCACATAGTATTGCTAAATATGTGTTGTATTCCCTTCCCTGCCCCCCTCCTCCCAGCCCCAGATGGCCAAGCCCCAGCAGAGAGCACCATGGTGGGAGGTGGGGATGGTGTTGGGTCGTGGTGGTGACAGTGGGGTTGTGTAGAGCCTGGGGGGATTGTGAATGTATCCAGGGGCACCTAATGGTTGTGAGGGGGTTCTGCACTACAGGGAGGGTCTGCAAAGGTAAGCCTGGTCTGGGGGACAGGACAGCCTTCATGTGATGAGGTGGCTGGGAAATCTAGGGAAAGGGTTTTGGAGAGGATCTTGCTGCAGCGGATTCGAAGATGGGGGAGCACTGAGGACTCCAAAGGTCTGGGGGACTGCCATAAGACAAATTCTGAGGGGAAGCCTGGCTGGGTTGGGCCCCATGAGGATCTCAGAAAGAGATAGAGATTGGCCTGAGACACTCAATGAGGCTTGGGGGAGGGAACTGGGGAGCTCACTATGAGGAAGCATTGGGAAAGGGGTCTAAGCAAGGAAGGAGCAAGGAATTCTGGGCTCCATGGAAGTCCCAGGGATGGGAGAAGGGTTTGCATGGCCCCTGAGAGAGAATGGGAACAGAGAGGAGTCAGGGCTCTCAAGAGGGTAGGACTGGTGGGGAGGATGGGAAAGAATCTGGGGCAAATCAGGGGGCTGGAAAACAAGGGGTGCCTTAGAGGGTAGAAGAAGAAAGGTGTAAGGTTCTCAGGGGGGTTGGAGGGTGATCCATGGTTGAATGAGGGAAGTTTGGGGTCTCCCATGGGGAAAACAGACATTTTGGAGGCCCCTAGAAGTTGGACATGGTCTGGAGTCCCTAGTTGGGGGTCAGGGAATGGTTTGGGGTCTTTAAGGGTGGAAGAGTGGAAGGACATGGCTGGGGATCCCCAAGAAGGAATGGGTATGGTTTGTGGTCCTGGATGGCTGGAGAGAATGGTCTGGGCCCCCAAAAGGGGAAAGACATGATCTGGGTCCTCTCTGCGGTTGATATATGGCCTGCTTCCTCCTGGATGCTGGGGTATGGTCTGGAGTCCCTGAGGGAATAAGGGCGTGGTCTGGGGACCCCTAAATGTTGAGTTGTGGTTTCGGTTCTCTAGTGGGGTAGTCTGGATGCCCTTGGATGCTGGGATATGGTCTGCAGCCCTTCTGGATGTTGGGTCATGGTCTAGGGTCCCTGATGGGGTGTGAGATACAGTCTGGGGTCACCAAAGAGAATAGGACGTTTTGTGGTCCTGGGTTCTCTAGCACATGCTCTGGGTCCCCAAAGGAGATAGGTGTGGTCTGAGGTCCCCTGGGTATTAAGACATGGTCCGGGGTGTCCGCTGGGAGATCTGGGGTTCCCAGGCCAGTCGGGGCGTGGTCTGGTGGTGCTCTGGGGAGGCTGACGGGCCCGGGGGCGGGCCGGCGGCGGCTCCGCAGTGGAAGGGGGTCGCGGCGGGTCCCGGGCCGGGCGCTGGTGTCTGCGGCCGCCCCGCCCTCCCGCTCCGGTCGGCGCCCCCTCCCCCCTTGCGGCGGTGGCGGCGACGGGGCTCAGGCGGCGGGCGGCGCGGAGGGCGGAGCTCGGCGGCGGCGCGGGAGGGAGGGCGGGAGGCGGGAGGGAGGCGGCCCCGCGGCACCGCGCCCCCTCCCCCGGCCCTCCCCCTACCATGGCGCGGAGCGAGGCGGCGGCGGCGGGGCCGGGCCCGGGGCCCCCCCGGGCTGGGTGAGCGTGGCCCGCAGCGGCTCGGGAGGCGGCGGGCGGGGGCGCCGGTGTGAGCGCGGGTGTGAGCGTGCCAGCGTGTGAGTGTGTGTCCGCGGCGCTGCGGCGGGCCCGGCGTGCGCTCGCGCGGCCCTGTGTGTGCCCGGCGCCGGCGTGTGCGGCGCCCTGCTCGTGTGGCCATCCGGGTGTGTGCTGCCTGTCAAGCCGGGGCTGTGTGGCCGGCCGTGCGCGTGTGTCCACCCGAGTGGCTGCCCCTCCGGCTGCGTGTCCGGGGGGCTGTCGCGAGCCTATCGGAGGGACTGTGTGCAGGTGTGTGTGCGTGGGTTGTGTGCCCAGGTGTGGGTCTCCCCCACCCCCAGCGAGTGTGCGCGCACGGCTAGCTGCGTTGGGTGTTTGTGCCCGGGCTGGATGTCCATCTTACGGTCTGTGTAGCCGGGTGAGCCCGCTCGGATGTCCATTTCTGTGTGTGTGTGTGTGTGTGTGTGTGTGTGTGTGTGTCTATGTCTGCGGGTTGTATGTCTCCGAGGGTGTGTGTCTGTGCGTCCACGTCAGGTTCCGGGCCGGGGGCTGGGGCTCGGCGCGTTGTGGGTCCAGGCCTCTGTGTAGGTTTGGGGGAGGGGAGTTCGCCGTTCCCTCGGTCCATGTCGCTGGGCGGGGGGTCCTCAGCGGTCCTTGGGGGAGACGGCCATGTCTTCCCCTTCCCGGTGGTTGGGGGAGGGGAAGGAGATGGGCGGCTGGGAGGTGGACAGATGGAGGGATGAGAGGCTGAGGGATGGACAGATGGGCCCTGGGGGGGGGCGGACCGGCCCTTCCCCACCCACCTCACCCCTATCCCCCCACCAGCCAGATCTCCACAGATAGGGCCAGAGTTGCCTGCATCCAGATGGCCATGCTGGGGGACCCTTGGGGTACTGGTGGGGGAAGGATCACCTTGGAATGATGCTCCAGGGGTCAGCCCCCCAACCCTTTGACATTTGACCTGCTGAACTCTGACCTCTGACCCTGGCTTGTGCCCTGCTTTTGCCGGTGGGTGGGTTAGAAGTGCTGGGAAGGGTGCTAGGATTTCTTTGGCCTGGGAGGTAGGTGGGGCAGGGGTGCCTTGATGTGTGGCCATGTCCGTGTGTCAGTGCCTGTGGACTCTGGTACTGTGGGTCAGGATTTTGTGTGCATTTGTAAGTGTGTAAATCCCGCCCGACAGGGGTCTGGGCCCTTGTGTGTGTGTGTGTCTGTTATGAGTGAGCATCTTGGAGAGTCTGTGCAAAGGTGGGTCTTTTTGTGCCTGTGGGTTTGGTGGAGGCTTGCAAATGTCTGTGTACTCCTGTTCTATGTATGTGTGTGAGGTGTGTACCAGCCAATATGTACACAGGTGCATCTGTTGGTGTAGGAATGTATCAGCTTTGTGAAGGGTCATCGTGGGGATAAGTGAAGTTGTATGAGTGTGTTGGGATATTTAAGAGTATGCACCAGTGTATCTTTGGTTGTTCAAGTGTGTGTCTGTTATGTATGTGCTCCTGTGTGTTGGTGAGTGTACAAGAGTGTATCTGTTATAGGTTCATGTACCTGTTTGTCTGCAAGGGGGCATGCAAGTTTCTTTGTTGTGTGAATATGCAAGGGAAAGTGTTGTACTGTGTGGTCACGTGCAGGTGTGTCAACCTTGAAGATATGTGTCTGCCTGTGTTGCGAGTTCGTTTGTACTTCCGAGTTTGTCTCTGGGGAGTGGGGCTGTGTCTGTTCAAACATATATGTACAGAACGAGGTGCACACCCAGGCCTCTGTCCCTGGCACAAGGCTGCCCCTGCTTCTGGGCCCAGTGAGATTGGGGACCATGTGGCCTGGCCCATGGTATGGGTGCTGGGGTCTAGCCTGGGGACTGCGAGACAAGGGTGTCCACACCCTGGAGGGCCCATGGAGGGTGAGGAGCACATTCCCTGCTGGTGTGTCCACAGAAATCCAGATGTGAAGACATGGGTTGCAGACATGTGGGTTTGGCATGTACACATGTGTTGGGACAGGCAATGGTGTGATGGGGCCCTCTGGCCCTTCCTCAGCTACCTGTACTGCTCAGGTCTTTGAAATTGAAGGGCTGGGGGACCTGAACTCCTGGGTTCTAAAAGAGGAGGAACAAGGGACCTGGCTCCAGACTCCTGGGTGTGAGGAAGGATGTGGCTAGGAGCCTAGAAGCCTGGATCTGAAGGGGGAGGGGTCTGAGGGGGGAGGGGCCTGGCATCCCACACTCCCAGGTCTTAAGGGAGGTAGGGCTGGTACCCCTGGCCTCCTTAGACCTCAGAGGACAAAGGGTAAAGTCCTGTACTCTTCTGTTTTGGAGGCTGACCAGGCCCGAGTTCTCTAGACACAACTCCCTGGGTCGCCATCAGACTGTACAGAGCCTGCAGCAGGAAGGCTGAGGGAATGATCACACAAGGGACTTCCTTGTCCAACATGGCCTCTGAGGCAGAATCTGCTGCCCCAAGAGGAGCTAGAAGGATGTTAACAGAGTCATTTTGTTCCTTTGCAGGTACTGGCCCAGGCCCTGACTCCCTGAAGAGAGGTGAGTGGGGCTCTCAGGCTGGGTAGAGAGGTATAGGGTGACTGGGCTTGTTCTCAGTGGCTGGAGGCCTGGAGCACTGGCCTAGTGGGGATTTCAGGGCAGGGTGTGGCATGTCCCCAGGGGCCAGGTGCCCCTCAGGCTGGGGAGTAGTAACAAGGCCAGGAGCATCATGCTTGGCTTGGGTGACCAGGAGGCTCCGGGGGGCAGGTGGGGGTCTCAGGGCAGGAGGTGTCCCCTCTCAGGACAGGCAAGGCAGTCTGGAAAGGGAGTTTTCCTCATGATATCATTAAAGGGCACAAGAGAATTTCATGACATGAAATGACACCTGCATGGGAGAGTTGAATGGACATGGTTTAACATTGTGTGTATGCATGTGTGTGTGTGTATGTGTATGCACATGTATGTGGGAAGATCTCCTGACAGTCTCACCTGCAGTGGCTAAGAGAGAGCCAGACAAAATAAATCATCGTCGTCATCGTCATCATCATCATCGTCATCACCATCATCATCATGGCAGCTAACATATATGTAGTATTTCCTCTGTCAGGAACTATTCTAAGTATGTTACAACATCTTAACTCACTTCATCCTCTCAACAACCCTATGAGGTAGATGCTATCATCACATTTTACAGATGAGCATACTGAGGCACAGAGAGGGGAAGTCACTTGCCTAAGGTCACACAGCAGGGAATAGGGGTGTGAATCTAAGCAGTCCAGATTCTGTCCTGTGATGCTACCCTGCCTCCCAATAAATGTTAGCTATTTTCACCACTGTTATTATTCCTCCAACATAAGTCCCACCCCGGATGTGGGCGGCGAGGCTCAGTACCCCACCCCCACCCCCCGTTTCCTAGATAGGGGTTCTGAGCCCTAGAGACTGCACAGCCTAGCAGGATTCCCGCCTTCCAGCCCAGGGTTTTCTGTCTGATGCAGAATAGTGTCCTAGAGGGAGTGGAAGACAAGTTAGGGGGTGGTGGGGTGATGAGCTGTCCTGACCCTGCTCATTCCCTCAATCTGTGTCTCTGTCTCTTTTTGTCTCCCTCTGGGGAACACTGTCTTTCTCTTCATCTCTCTCTGCAACTCTATATCTCAGTCTCCCTTCTCCTTATGTTGCCGTTTCTTTCTGCACTCTGGGTTTTTCTCTCTCTCTGCTTCAGTCTCATCCCTGTATTTACCTTTCTTTTAGACTCTCTTCTTGTTTCTCTGCTTTTCCCTCTGAATCTGTCTCTCTGTCCCTGCCTCTGTCTGCCAGTCCAGCTCTCCCTCCCTCTAGCTTGCTTCTCCCCGCCCTCTTCATTTCTTCCTCCCATTCTCTTGGTCTCCCCCTCTCTATGTCCACGGTCCCCCTCCCTGGGGGCAGAAGGATCAGGGGCCCACCGGGCCACAGCCCTGAACTGCAGCTTCCCGGAAGGTGGGCCGGCAGGCAGGGTACAGGGTGGGGTGGTGTGAAAACAGTTCCAGGGACGCCCCCTTCCCATCCTTCCCTCTTCACCCCCCCGCCCACCCCGTGTTGTGATGGGCGCTGACACACCGTGGGCTGCAGCCGCCGCAGGGGGAATCCCCGCCGGAAGGTTTTGCCTGGAGCAGAGGCATAGTGGGAGTGTGTGCGCGCGTGTGTAGGCACGTGTGGTCGTGTCTGAGCATGTGGGGCCTGTGTGTGCCTGCTGGTGTGAGGGCAAGAGTCTGCCCCCTGCTTGGGAGCCCAGTAGAGACCAGGATAAAACCAGGTGCAGAGAAGGGCTTCCAAAGCTGAGCAGGGAGACACTGATGTGTTTTCCACAGACCCCCACCCCCACCTTCAAACTCTCTGCCACTGCCAAAGGGGGAAACCCTAACATTTAATGAGTGCTTACAGTGTGCCAGGCCCTGTGCTCCGTGGTGCGCATGCATGCACTCACTGTTTCTATCTCCATTTTACAGATGAAGAAACCAAGATTCAGAGAGGTTCAGACACTTACCCGAGGTCACATAGCTAGTAAGTGTCAGAGCTGGGATTTGAACCCAGGAGTATGGCTTTGAAATCCACAGCCTCAAACCCTAGTCAGCAGTGATTAAAAATATTTAGTGGGTACTAGAAGACCCAGCCTGGGCCAGGTGTCACCCCTCCAACTGGGAGAGCATGGGAGGTCTGGGGGTTCCTGGGGAGGGGCAGAGGTGGGACGGAGGCAGTTTACCAATGGGCATGGAAGTATTTTAATCTGTTAACTAATGCATGCTGGCTCGTTATCAGTCCTGTGTGACCCAGCCCTCAGGAGGAGGGATCCAGGTCAGACCCCGAGCAGGACAGCCCAGGGCGGTCTCCTTCCCTTGCAGGTCTCCCCTCCCACTTGTCCCGCCTGGCCCCGGCACCATGGCCCCAGGCCCCTTCTCCTCGGCGCTGCCCTCCCCGCCGCCTGCTGCCCTGCCCTTCCTGCTGCTGCTCTGGGCCGGGGCCTCTCGGGGCCAGCCCTGCCCCGGCCGCTGCATCTGCCAGAACGTGGCGCCCACGCTGACCATGCTGTGCGCCAAGACCGGCCTGCTCTTCGTACCGCCCGCCATCGACCGGCGCGTTGTGGAGCTGCGGCTCACCGACAACTTCATCGCGGCCGTGCGCCGCCGCGACTTCGCCAACATGAGCAGCCTGGTGCACCTCACCCTGTCCCGCAACACCATCGGCCAGGTGGCCGCCGGCGCCTTCGCCGACCTCCGCGCCCTCCGCGCGCTGCACCTCGACAGCAACCGCCTGGCGGAGGTGCGCGGCGACCAGCTCCGCGGCCTGGGCAACCTGCGCCACCTGATCCTCGGCAACAACCAGATCCGCCGGGTGGAGTCGGCCGCCTTTGACGCCTTCCTGTCCACCGTGGAGGACCTGGATCTGTCCTACAACAACCTGGAGGCCCTGCCGTGGGAGGCGGTCGGCCAGATGGTGAACCTCAACACCCTCACGCTGGACCACAATCTCATCGACCACATCGCCGAAGGCACTTTCGTGCAGCTGCACAAACTGGTTCGCCTGGACATGACCTCCAACCGCCTCCATAAACTCCCGCCCGACGGGCTCTTCCTGAGGTCCCAAGGCGCGGGGCCCAAGCCGCCCACGCCGCTGACCGTCAGCTTCGGCGGCAACCCCCTGCACTGCAACTGCGAGCTGCTCTGGCTGCGGCGGCTGACCAGGGAGGACGACCTGGAGACGTGCGCCACCCCCGAGCATCTCACCGACCGCTACTTTTGGTCCATCCCGGAGGAGGAGTTCCTGTGCGAACCCCCGCTGATCACGCGGCAGGCGGGAGGCCGGGCCTTGGTGGTTGAGGGCCAGGCCGTGAGCCTGCGGTGCCGGGCCGTTGGCGACCCCGAGCCGGTGGTGCACTGGGTGGCACCCGACGGGCGGCTGCTGGGGAACTCGAGCCGGACCCGGGTCCGGGGGGACGGGACGCTGGATGTCACCATCACCACCTTGCGGGACAGCGGCACCTTCACGTGCATCGCCTCCAACGCCGCCGGGGAGGCCACGGCGCCCGTGGAGGTGTGTGTGGTGCCTCTGCCGCTGATGGCGCCCCCGCCGGCCGCCCCGCCCCCTCTCACCGAGCCCGGCTCCTCTGACATCGCCACACCCGGCCGACCCGGTGCCAACGATTCCACTGCCGAGCGCCGGCTGGTGGCCGCCGAGCTCACCTCGAACTCCGTGCTCATTCGCTGGCCGGCTCAGAGGCCCATTCCGGGCATCCGCATGTACCAGGTCCAGTACAACAGCTCGGCCGATGACTCCCTTGTCTACAGGTGGGTGGTGCCGTCCCAGGACCTCCTCCCCAGTCTCCGGGGTCCCTGCCTTCCACCTGCCCTCCCACTCCCCCAGCCTCCTTGCTCTCAGCCTGGGTTCCAGGTGGCCCTGTAGAGTTGCCTGGGACCCTCATTTGCCCCATCTCCTTCTCTCTCTATTTCCCTCTCTCCTTTTTCTTTTTCTCATTCATTCAGCAAATCTTCACTGAGCACTTACATGAGCCAGACCAGAGGTGGGCACTGGAGTTAAGGCAGTGAACAGCCGTGCACTACCATCCTGCTCTCACGGGCACGTGGTCTACATCCCTGCTTGCCAAAGGTGTTTGATTGTGCACCCTGTTAGTTAAACATTTTGGAGCAGGAAATATAGATCCATGTATATTTATAGTTACAGTTTCATTTATATTTATAAATTATATGCCAGTGCTACTGTAACAACTCATTGGGTACATGATAGAAACAGAAAATGGAAAGTATGAGAAAAATAGAAACAAGTGATTTCTATCCTCCACAATGGATTAGAAGCCATTGCCCTGCTGTGGACAGACCCGGGTGGTATAGACAGACATTAAACAGTTGCTTTCTCTTGTCATCACTGTCATCACTGTTAATCTCTTCCTCTCCTGCCCTCATTAGTCACTGAGCCCCTGTTCTGTGCCACGCCCTGTGCTGGGCACTGGGGACACAGGAAGACCAAGAGACCCAGTCCCTGACCTCAGGGAACTGACAGCCCAGGGGGATGAGGCACAGATGACATAACCCCTCACTGCTTCAGCCTTGCTGTCTTTCCATCTCGGTATATTTTTGAATTCTGCTCTTGGCCACAGAGCTGGCACCTAGTAAGCACTTAACAAGAGTTGTTGGCTGCATATACCTCTCTCCTTCCTGCTCTGGCTCGCTTGCATACATGGGCGCATGCCTGCTGAGGGCTTTGCCCTGTGCTTGACTTTATTTGGGGGTACCAGAGAGGCCAGAGGTGGTCCCCACCTTCCAGCTCCTGGAGGTGCTCAGACCTTCACAGAGAGGTCTGTCTCCTGGCCTTCGTCTCCACCTTCCCTGCTGCTCTCTTGGGCACACGCCTGGCACACTGTAGGTGCTTTCCTACTGTTGGCCAAATGAACAAGTGTTTCTCTTTCCCCTGTCTCTGTTTCCCTCATCTTCCCTCTCTTTGATCCAGGGCGCCAAACGCTGAGTAAATGCCTGCTGCAGGCTTGTTCCTGCGTTAGGCCCTGGGCCAAGAGATCGATTCGACACCCGCCTGGTCTTACAAACTTTAGGGCAAACAAATGAACAAACCCCAAACCTTTATGGGTACTTTCCAGGATGCTACCTCATTCCATCCTCCCAACTCTGCTCTGAAGCAGTGCAGTTACCCCCACCCCTACCTCACCCCTATTTTACAGACAGGGCAACTGAAGCGCAAGGGGTGAAGCCATTTGGCCAAAGGTTACATAGAAAGTAGCAGAACCAGGATTCCAATCCTTACCTCCTAACTCCTAATCCTGCCCTTTTTACATTGAACACATTTATTGAACACCTACTGTTTGCCAGGCAAGGATGGAGGGAGATGGATGACATTTCTGTAAATAACTCTCCACCTGTCTGTTTCTCTCTCTCCTTCTCTCTCAGACCCCTGGCCACCATACACGGGGGTGGGGGCAGGGGTGGGGAGATCGTTCACAGTCCCCAGACCCTGCATGTACATGGATGTTGGTGGCCCTCATCCCCAGCTAGGCAACAGACGTTGGGACTCCCCCCTTCCCCTTGTGGCCACAGTTCCAGTCCTCCATCCTCTATTGCAAATGCTTGTGCTGTGGTGCTGCAGGGGTTAACCTCCTTACTGCTGCCACGAGTGGAGGTGACATCCAACCGGAAGCCTGCTCAGCTGCTTGCCTGGGCCTTCTGGCCAATTAGACACATGTGGGCTCCAGTGTTCTTAAGGAGCCAGTTTCTGTCCTTGAAAAGGGGGAGCCCCTAGCAACTGGTTATTTTAGGAGAAGGAGCAAGAGGAATCCAAGGGAACCTGAGAAGAGAAGATGAGGGAAAAGAAGACTGGAAGCCTGGGGTGGGGGGTGGGACACCTCAGGGGTGGTTGGGGTGGGATGATAGTGATCTGTGAAATGGCAGGCAGAAGTGGTCAAAGTGGGTGGGCCTTTTATAAGGGGATTGGACCGTGACTTAAAGTCCTTCAGTTGGAGGGTGGTGCGTGGTGGTGGGGGAACCCCTGGAGGTAGGGTAACTGAAGGTAACTTCAGGACAAGAAGGTAGCCCTGCTCAAGGGGAAGGTGAAGCTTCTGAGAGGTAAGGGGGCCTGGAGAGATGGGGGCGTGGTCTTTGGGAGGAGGCGGGGTTTGCTCTGCCTGGTTCCCAGGAGATGGAGTGGGTGGGCAGGCCTTGTCTCTGGTGACCCACTAAGAGCAGTGGGTCTTTGCAGGAGAGGAAAGCTTGAGAGGTAGAGTGCTGGGCATGCAAGTCAATGTGGCTGTGTGCATCTGGTGTAGACAAGGCTGGGTGTGACCACTGGGATGTGTGGAGGCCAACTGGAAGGGACGTGCCCATCAGAAGAGGGGCCTAGTGGTATTGGTCCTACAGAGGGGTGGGTCTGATGGGTGAGGAGATGCAGCTGGCAGTGGAGTGTGAGACACAGCAAGGGTTACTGGCCAACGGGAGTGGGGTGGGGTGGGGTGAATGCTAATAATGATATTATTGCTGAGTGTCAGATACCACGTCTATGATGTAGGAACTCTTATTATCCCCAATGGGGGGACTGAGGTACAGAGAGGTTAAGAAATTTCCCTAAGGTCACAGAGCTAACCAGTGGCAGATCCAGGCAGTCTGGTTCCAGACTTTATCAGCCTAACCCCTTCTCTACACTGCTCCTCATTTGAGGGCGTGACCTATAGTGGTGGAGGGGCTTGCTTGGCAACGCTTGACCCAAGAGTGGATGAAACTCACCTGGGAGCATGACTTGGTGACCCGTGCCTGTGCAGGGTGGGGCATGCACAGGAGGGGGGCTGGGGTTGCCTCTAATATCGACAAGGAGATGGGCATGCAAAGGGTGGACATGGTCCTGAGCACAGTAGGGGAACATTACCCCATGGCCATGGTGGAGGTATAGCTTGGAGGGGCGTGACTTATAGCATTGGTCCCTTAATAGATGGGGATATGTAGATGAGCGCCTTGGAAATTGTCAAGGTAGTGGATGGACACAGCTAGGGGATGTGTTTACCCAAAGGTGGGGCACGAAGATGGGGGTGGTGGTCTGTATCATGGTTCCCCCAAAAGGGCAGGAATGGGTAGAAATGAGGAACAAAAAGGGCATCCCTTGTCCCAGTAGGCATAAGAGCTCATCCACCTGAGGGTGGAGCATGCAGATGAGGGGGAGTGGGCTGCAGCACTGCCCCCCTAAAGATGGAAATACGTAGATGAGGGAGCTTGAATGGCAGTTGTCCTAGTTGGGGATGAGACACCCCTAGGGGCATGTCCCTTGAGGGCAGTGCATAAAGACAGGGGGTGGTCTCTAGCACTGGTCTCTTCCAGGAGCCTGAAAATGTAGATGAGGGAACCGGAATGGCAGTTACTGTCCCAGAAGGTGCTGAGACACAGCCAGGAGGTGTGTACAACTGGGGTGGTGGATTGTAGCACTGGTACTGAAAGGGTGAGGATATTTGATGCGAGTTCTTGAAAGGCTGTGTTTGTCTCCGTGGTGGGTGAGACACTTGCGGGGGCTTTTGGTTTGGTGTCCTCTCTCCACCGCATCTGGGGCTTGTAAAAGAAGGGACGTGGTCCAGGATGGGGCTGACCCCGCCCTGATCCCGCCTCTTCCCGCAGGATGATCCCGTCCAGCAGCCAGACCTTTCTGGTGAATGATCTGGCGGCGGGCCGCGCCTACGACCTGTGTGTGCTGGCCGTCTACGACGACGGGGCCACTGCGCTGCCCGCCACGCGCGTGGTGGGCTGTGTGCAGTTCACCACGGCGGGGGACCCCGCGCCCTGCCGCCCGCTCCGGGCCCATTTCCTGGGCGGCACCATGATCATCGCCATCGGGGGCGTCATCGTCGCCTCGGTCTTGGTCTTCATCGTCCTGCTCATGATCCGCTACAAGGTCTACGGTGACGGGGATGGCCGCCGCGTTAAAGGCACCTCCAGGTCGCCCCCGCGCGTCAGCCACGTGTGCTCGCAGACCAACGGCGCAGGGGCGCCG
This sequence comes from Bradypus variegatus, assembly GCA_004027775.1. Taxonomy (NCBI): domain Eukaryota; kingdom Metazoa; phylum Chordata; class Mammalia; order Pilosa; family Bradypodidae; genus Bradypus; species Bradypus variegatus. Next base: position 14,010 of record PVKY010001486.1, on the reverse strand, counting down.
CAGGCTCCGCCGCCGCCGGCTCAAGACCGCTACGAGGCGCTGCACGAGGTGGCTCCTCCGGCCGCGGCCGCGGTGGCCGTCGAGGCGAAGGCCACGGCGGCCGAGGCCGTTTCCGCGGAGCCGGAAGCGGCCCTTGGACGCTCTCTGGGTGGCTCGGCCACCTCGCTGTGTCTGCTGCCGTCCGAGGAAACCACCGGGGAGGAGCCTTGGGCCGCGACGGGTCCTCGGAGGAGCCGTTCCGGAGCCCTGGGGCCGCCAGTTTCGGCACCCCCCACTTTGGCTCTGGTTCCTGGGGGGGCCCGGGCCCAGCCGAGGCCGCAGCAGCGCTATTCGTTCGACGGGGACTACGGGGCGCTCTTCCAGAGCCACAGTTACCCGCGCCGCGCCCGGCGGACAAAGCGCCACAGGTCCACGCCGCACCTGGACGGGGCTGGAGGGGGCGCGGCCGGGGAGGACGGAGACCTGGGGCTGGGCTCCGCCAGGGCGCGCCTGGCCTTCACCAGCACCGAATGGATGCTGGAGAGTACCGTGTGAGTAGGCGGGCGGGCGCCGGGACGCCTCGGTGCGCCTGGACAGACGCCCGCCGCTGGGACGCCCGGGGTAGGACACGGGGGAGAAAGGCAGCGCCGAGACGTCGGACTGGAGGGGGGGCAAGCCCTTCCCTTCCCCGGAGGGGGCGGGGCGGCCTGGGGCTGTGGCTCAAGGCCAAGGCCTCCTGCCCAGGGAGGGTAGGGGGCGGGCCGCCGGGATCCCCTCCCCCACGCGCTCCCCGCCCCCTCCTGCCCCTCCCCCCGCACGCTCGCGGACCTCGCTGGAGTCGGTGCCTTACAAAGCGAAGCGCGGGGAGGGGCAGGAACCCCCGACACTGCAGCACTGAGACACGAGTCCCCTCCCCCCGCCCGGGACCCGGGGCAGGGGCTAGGGGCCCATTTCTTGTATCTGGCTGGACTAGATCCTATTCTGTCCCGCGGCGGCCTCCAAAGCCCCCACCCCACCCCCACCCCGTTCACCTCTCTGGTCCTGTCAGGTCTGGCTTGGGGGGGTCCCCCTTTTCCTCCCCCTTCGTTTATCTCCATCCCGCCCCTTGTTGTCTATGTCTCTGTCCTTCCCAACTTGTCTCTCCTTTCTTTGTCCCGTGGTCTCTTCTCCCAAATTTGGTCCAGTCTCCTGTTGCTCCCGATTTCCTTGCCCAGCTACTCATTCTCCCGGGCAGGTCCCACTGGAAGGACCAGACTTTCCCCGATTCTTCCTTGTTCCCCAAATAAATCCCCACAAGAACAAAATCCAAAACCAAATCCCCCCGCCCATACCGGCGCCGGGACCCTCCGCCGCAGCAGAATTAAACTTTTTTCTGTGTCTGAGGCCGCTATGCGTGACCTCCGTGTGTGTCCATGTGTGTCTTAGAGGGGAGGGTGACCTGGATTGCAGCATAATGGCTATAAGTGAGATTACAGGAAGGATGGCTGACTGGGGCCAGGGAGACTGGCAGACAGACCCCTGTCCTCTGAGACTTAGAGGTGGGGGATAATAAGAATAAAATGATAATAGCTAACACTTGAGTGCTTATATGTGCAAGCACTGTTCAAAGCACTTTTCATGTCTTAAGTCGTTTAATCCTCATACAACCGTGAGAGATTGGGACTGTTACATCATTTTTACAGGTGAGGAAAAGGAGGCCTGGGAGAGTTAAGTAATTTGCCCAAGGTCACACAGCCAGAAGCTGACAAAATTGGGTTCTTAAGGCAGGCAGCCTGGCTTCTGACACTAAATCACGTCACTCGACTACGAAACAGTTACTGAATGTTCATTCCACACGGAGTCATCGTGCTAAGCACAACTTCTCTCTCTGAGATCCGACAGCTGTGTGAGGTAGATGTCTTTGGTCCCATTTTACTGACAGGAATCTGATTCAGAGCGAGGTGAAGTCACTTGCCCAAGGTCCCCCAGTGAGAAGATGGTGGAGCTGGCAGTTGGACCTCAATCGCCATTCCTTACCATTAAACTATGTTGTGCAAGGGTCTGTGTCTGGAGGCTGTGGAATGTCCCCAATGACCTTAGCTGAATGTGGGTATCCCCAAGGCAGCGTGGTGGGGTGGGGGTAGCGGAGGGAGAACTTAGTGGATGCTCCAGGCTTTGAAATCCGAGGAGCCCTAGGAGGAGAAGGGGATTGCTGGGGGGCGCAGAGGGTGGTGTGGGGAGGGGAGTTTCTAAGGTGAGGCTGAGGGGTGTGGCAGGGGGCAGAGGAGCTGGTGGAGGGAAGGGGGCACCCCAGCTCTTGTGGGGGTCCCTGCAGTGAGAGCCCCTTCTGGATCCTGGGGAGGAAGGAAGGCTTCATGCCAGCCAGGAGCCCCCTGAGGCCTGGGGAGGAGGAGAGAAAGACAGAAATAGAAACAGAGAGCACGAGGGAGGGGGATGGATTCAGGCAGACAGGGTGGGAGGCAGCAAGGACAGCGGCATCAGAGAATCACAGGCCGGGAGGCTCCCTCACCCAGAGGCCCAGCCATACTGAAGATACTCAGGCATCATGACTCCTGATTCCCTCCCAGGGCCTGAGGGATTCCAACATGTCCAGCCCTGCTCACAGACCCTCTCTGTTGCACCGATAAAGAGCATGCAACCCAGGGCCTGGCACATAACACTCATGAAATGGAATTACTTGGTTAAGCATGATTGCATTTAAACCCTGCAACAGACCTGGGTAGAGTGTGGACCCAATTTTCCAGATGAGGAAATAAGCTCAGAGAATTTAAGGAGCTTGCCCAAGATCACACAGCCAATAGCAGCAGGGCCTTGGTTGGAGCTCTCCCTCCAAAGCCTGCACACCTACCCATCAGAATATTTTGTCTCTGATTCACTCAGTAGAGATTTGAGCATGTACTGTTTGCCCAGTCCTGTGCGGGGGATTCAGTAGTGAAAAAAAACAGACAAATAAAACAAGAAAACCCTGTCCTGTGGAGCTTATATTCTAGAGGGGGAGACAGTTGACAAATATGCAAGTAAAGAATAAAGTGTCTGATGGCAAGTAAGTGCCATACAAAAAAAATGGAAATTGTATGATGGGGCAGGGCATGGCTGGGAGGCCTTCAGAGAGGCTGATGATAATGGAGCTGAGGAAATACACTGTGGGACAAGTTGGGGAAAAACATTTCAGGCAAAAGGAACAGTGTGTGCAAAGGCCCTGAGGCAGACGTGTGCTTGGTGTGCTGGAGGTAGTGTGGAGTGAGGCCGAGAGAGCAAGGAGAGGAAATGGAAGATGAAAGCGGGGAGCAGATTCAGCAGAACCTTGTGGGCTGTGATGAGGAATCAAGATTATCTTCCCGGAGCAGTGGGAAGTCAATGGGGGATTTTGCAGGGGAGGTATGTGGTTTGATTTCCATGGAGACCCCTTTGTGGGTGGGGCATGCCTACCTTAAAAACAAAACCAAGAACTGCCATCCCCCCATAGGCATATTTGGGGCCCACATTGTCCCGGATCCAGCCCTTGGGGTGACTCCCCTCTCACCTTCTTTCCCCTGTAACCCCATGCCTTTATCTAATAACATTTATCAGTGACAATGATATGCTTTATTTTCAAAATCCAGAGCTTCAAACCTACGGAACAGGTATGCCAGGTGGGAGAGAGCCTAATATCATCCAAGAGGAATGTTCAAACATCTGCTCTGTCCCTGGCCCTGTGCTGGGCACTGGAGACACAGAGGTGCCCAAGACAGACCTGGTCCCTGCCCTCCTGGGGCTCAGACAGACAGGTGGGTGAGCCCAGGCTGTAGTGATCAGGGCTGGGATGGGGGGACACAGGAGACATTGGGAGTCCAGAGGGGCTGCCTGACCCCAGGATAGAGGATCAGGGAAGTTGACTGGTCAGGGTCTTTTGGTGGGAAGTGACAGAAACTCAGCTCAACTGGGTTAGGTGAAGAAAGGGAGCATTTATGGGCTCAACTAGCTGGGAAGGAAACAGAATTAAGGGCCTCAGGCACTGGAACCCAGATCAGCCTCACGAAGACTCACTCACCTTTCCTCTCTTCTTGTCTCAGCTCGTTTCATTCTCTTCAGTTGCATGTATTGGGAAAATGCATGGTCATTTATTACAGACACCATAGCTCAGAGGCAAAATGGCATCTCCTCTAGTTCTAAATGAAAAATCTCAGGGCAAGGCTCTGGTTGGCCTGCTAGGGTCTTAATGGCTGCTTTTGCACTAAGTCAGGCATCTAAAAGAATGGAATGCTTTGAATGGCCAGGTGGGACTCAGGTGTCCAGGGTGTGTGGCCTCGGGGAGGGGGGTTTGCTAATTGTTGAGTTGAACCTTATGAACCTGCCAGTTTTGTAGGTCAGAAATGCTAGAATATCGGCAATTTCATATGGTTCAATCTAAATAGAGAGCAGAAAAGTAGGATGGGAAAGCTTTTGGGCATATAAAATCACCAATTGCCGTGATAAGAGAGTATCAAGGTCCCAGAAGTTGTATGCAGAGGCCTTTATGAAGAAGAACAAGGAAAAGCTTATCACCATGCTCTAGAGATGGAGTGCTCTGATTGGTCAAACCAGAGTCATATGTTCAGTCAAATGAAGGAGTGGGAAAGGGGGTCATGCTCCAAAGGAAAATGGAGGCTTTATTTTTACTAGGAGAAATGGATGCTGGGCAGCAAAAGTAAAATATATCCAGTTCAAAATCCCTTTTCTAAAAAACTTGGCATCTCAAAGCAGCAATTTGCAGCCTCATTTCCATTGCAATGCTCATAACTGATGAAGGTCATAATATGCTTGAAATCAGACATGTCCTATATGACTCACATTTGAATATCAAATATTAATTTACCACCTTCTCTGAGTTCAGCATTGGACATACAAGAGATAGATTTGTGAGGATGCATTTGGCTGCAAGAAACAGATAACCCAATTGACTTGAGCATTAAAGGCATTCATTTATCTCATTTACTGAGAAATCTGGAATTAGGGGATTCTGGGGTTTGGTGTAATGGCTTACTGACATCACCAAGGACCCATTCTCCTACACTTTTGTTCTACCTTCCTTAGAATGATAGCTTCATATGCTAGGCTTCATGCCTCATGGTCACAAGATGGCTGCCACAACTCCAGGTCTTACATCTTTATCCCAGTGAACTAAGGAGGAAGGAAAGGAACAAGTAGAATAAAGTTTTCTTTGGATCATGGAAGAAAAAAATTAAATAATAAGAGTAGCAGCAACAAACACATATATGGGACTTACACTGTGCCAAGCACTGTTTTAAATTCTTTACATAAATTAATGTATTTAAGAAACCCTTTAGTCACATGTCCACCCCAAGCTGCAAGGGAGCCTGGAAAAACAGATATCAGACAAGGAGGAAAGAAATTTATGTCCCGGTCTGCGCACCATGCTTGTCCCCCCACTCCCACCCAAAGTAGGGTTCTGTTAACAAGGAGAAGGGGGGAAATGGCTGTTGCCGCTCACAGACCTTAGTGGCTATGGGGGCTGTCTAATTCCTGGTTTACAGCTATACCTCCAACCCTTTTTTTCCTAATTAAGAATGCAAAGGCATGAGAATTATGGCATTATGGGTATGATTCTGAAACTCCGGTTATGTGAGAAGTCAACTATTCAGAAACTTCAGTGGATTACTACACCTGGTAATAAATTTCTTATGACACACCCCACAATGGATTGTGATGGGCTGGTGGCTATCCCACTGTTATAATTATCTATTGCTGCACAAAAAAACAAAATTAGTGGCATAAAACAAAACTCATTTGATTATGTTCACAGCATCTGGGGTCAGAAACTTAATCAGGGCATAACGAAGATAGCTTGTCTCAGTTTCTTGATAGCTGGAGGCTGGAATCAGCTAAAGGCTTCTTCACACATGTCTGGTACCTGAGCTTGGATGACTGGAAAGCTGGGCTCAGCTGGGGCTGTCACCTGGAGAATCTATAAGTGGCCTCCAGAGGTGGTTTGGGCTTCTCAGCATGGTGGTTGGGTTCCAAGAGGGAACGTCTCAACAGTGGGTTTTACAAGAGAGTTTGGTGGATGCTGAAAGGTCTTTTTGACTGTTCTGGTTTGCTAATGCTGCCTTTACGCAAAATACCAGAAATGGATTGGCTTTTATAAAAGGGATTTATTAGGTTACAAATTTACAGTTCTTTAGCCACAGAAGTGTCCAACCTAAGGCATCAACAAGAGGAATGGTTGATGGTGTCCGGGACACCTCTGTCAGCTGGAAAGGCATATGGCTGGCATCTGCTGGGCCCTTGCTCCTGGGTTGTGTTTCAGCTCCTCTCTCAGCTCCTGTGCATGCTTGTTTCCTTCTCCTGGGGCATTTCTCTCTAAGTGCCTGGCGGTGTTCTCTTAGTTTTTCCAGGACAAACTCTAGGCTTCGACTCTTAGCTTAGCATCTCCAAATGTCCTTCTGTCTGCATCTCCAAGCATCTCTCTGCATCTCTATTGGCTCCCAAGCATCTCTCCAAAAGTCTTTCTCAGATGCCTTGGGGAGTTTTTTCTCTCTCTGCTCTCTGTGTGAGCTCTCTTTAAAGGACTCCAGTGATCTAATTAAGACCTACTCTGAATAGGTAGGGGTCACATCTCCATGGAAATAATTTAATCAAACATTTCCACCTGAATCAACAGACTAATCAGTCTGCCCCCACAAGATTGCATTAAATAATATGGCTTTTGGGGGGATATACTATATCCAATCCAGCACAATGACTTAGTGTTGGAAGTCACACAGCCTCACTTCCACTGCACACTCTTGGTTGAAGTTGAAGTCACAAGTCCAGAATCAATGAAAGGGGACAATGACCCCAGCCCTTGATGGGAATAATGTCAAAGGATTTGTGACCACTTTCTCAAAAACCACAACAAGCACCGTATGTGAGCTGGAGATGGTATGCAAACTACTTAACAACTGGCATTCTGACAAATCAGAATGCATGATGACCACACACTGGTACAGATCCCGGGGCTCCTTCCCCACTCTCGGCACCCCACCCCCAACAATTCTACCATACACTAACTTTTTTTTTTTTAATTTTTATTGTGGTAACATAAATACAACATAACATTTTCCATTTCAGCTGCCTTCAAGTATACAATTCAGTGGTGCTGATTATATTCACAATGTTGGAGGCACTAACGCTTGAGTTTCTGAACTGTGGGGAGGTATTTGCATCCCAGAGGAGGGACGGGGTGTATGGGAGGAGAGTTGCTCAGGGGGAACTTGAGAAATGGCCATTTACCAACTATAAGGCTAGTATTTTAATAGTTTAACAATAGAAGCTGCACTACTATTGGGGATCCACTGGGTTAGTACTGCTGGAAATTCACAACCTTGAACCTCTGGGTGCCATTGTAGGCCACCTTCCTTGGACCGCTTCCCACCTTCTTCCTGGCTGGTAGAGCTGGTGCTCACCTTCCTTGGGCATGTTCTCAGGGAAGGGTTTCTCCCCATCTCAGGGTGAATTTTGATTTGCCTAGGACTGTCTTTGGAATTCCAGTTTCCTTACCAGTGATTGGTTTAGGCTTATATATTTGAATAAATTCTAGCAAATGAGATAAGCATGTACTTCCAATAGGGAGTTTCTGGGAAGGTTTCTCCTTGCTCTTAAGAACTACGGGGAAAAAAAATATCAAGGTCCCAGGCATCGTGAAGCAGAGGAAGCTATCCACACTGTGCCTTGTCCGAATTTGTGACCCACAGAGAATAAGATGGTTGTTGTTTAATGCCACGAAGTTTAAGGTGGTTTGTTATGGCTTGGAGGTTGCTGTCTGTGACAGCTGGAGCTGTGGTGGCCATCTTGGGACCATGAGGTTACCAGCGTAAGAATCAGTCAAGAGAAGTGGAAAGACTCTAGTTTTCCTTGCGCTATCATTGAGGGGATGAATTAACTAACCTTAGAAGTGCTCGGCCAACTGGCTTTTTGTTGTGTGTGTGATAATAAGCCCATTGTTGTTTTAGCCATTTGAGTTGGGTTTTCAATTACTTGCAGCCTAAAGCATCCTGACTGATATAGACTCCAATCTGTCCTAGGGCAGGGAGAGAAAGACATATAACCACGTGCATAAAAACTTGCACACACACACTCGGACATGTATGTGTACAGTTATGCATCTTCAGTTAGACTCCGGTATTGGGTAGATACTCAGATGCACACACACACTTCATAGAACATCAGGTGCACACAAATGTACACAACCAGTCATGAGCGTTGGCTGCACCACACAGACATCTACACTCAGTCACAAACCCACAATCACACACATGGTGTCACCTATCACAGAAGGTTCCAACTCTTCAGTTTATTTGTGCATATTGTACAAAAGTAGAAAAAGTAGAAAAATAAATATTTCTTATGGGTCTGAGTTGGGGGCTGCAGCCCCATAAATATGGAGTGAGATAAAATAATTTAAGGCATAAATAAGGTGTGGGGTCCCAGATGGGCTGGGGTGGGGTGGGTTGTTCAGGTTCTCAGACACACAGGTCCCCGCTGGCAACGCACTTCAGGTCCCGAATGAGGAGGCGGAAGAGGTTGAACGTGACCGAGGCCTCCAGGCAGCTCTGGGACTCCTGAGGGAGAGACGAGGTGGTGGTTTCCATTGCCTGGGTGTCGGCTCCTCCCTTCCCCGGGACCCTGACATCCGCCCCCCTCCCTGGTCACTCACCTTCTTTGGGGCCTTCTGGAGCCGGTGCACCCAGCGGAGGAGACGGCCCTGGGGCCTGGGGCCCACCGGGGGCTGAGCTGGCATCTGTGGGCAGAGGAGGGTCGTGTGTGAGGCCCGGCCTGGGACAGCGGGTGAAGAGTGGGGGTGTCAGAGCCCATGGCCGTGGCCTGGGTGCCCCGAGTACTCACACAGGCCTGGAGCTTGCGGTGGATGTGACGCAGGACGTGAAGGGGCTGGTCCAGGAAGTCCCCCGGGTCCGAGTCAGCCACGGCCTCCAGGACCTTCAGCGTCAGGGCCAGCTCGGCCTCCAAGGCCACGGGGCGCTCCCACACCTGAGGAGAGGTGAGAAAGGACAGGTGAGGGGAGCAGGTAAGTGTATAGGTAAGGAGGGGAAGTGAGGAAGGTTTGGCAAGAGAGTACAGGTAAGTGGGGACAGGTAGGGAGAACAGGGGAGGAAGGTGGGTGATATGAGACATGCAATGGGGCAAATGATGAGGAGGGGCAAGGAGAAGACAAGTGACAGGGACAGGTGATGGGTCAGGTGAGAGGGAGATAGAAGAGGGACACATATGAGGAAGGAAGCAGATGACAGGAATACAGGTGAGGCAGGAAGGTAAAGGAGGAGATAGATGAAGGGACAAGTAAAATGGGGACAGGTGAAAGGGGACTCTGGGAGTCACCAAGGTTGAAGGGACGGGGATGCAGGTGGGTGAGAAGAGAACAGGTTAGGGAGGGAGGTGGGAAAGGGACAGGAGAGAGAGGTGGGTGCTTGAAGGTCAGTGAAAGAAAGATGCTGAAGGACATGTAGTGAAGTGGGCAGGTGAGGGGGAAGAGGGAGTCAGTGTGGAGAGAGACAGGGGAAAGCTGAACAAGGCAAGGGGCACAGGTAGGGGACAGACTGGGGACATGTGGAAGAAGAAGAGGGAGGTAAGAAGGAGCAGCAAAAGACTAGCAGGAAAACAAACAGGGGAGGGCATAGGGAAGCGGGAACTTGCAGTGGAGGGAAAGGTTGAGGATTGACAGGTACACAGGACAGGTAAGGAGAGATCAAAGAGAGAGAAGGACAGATAAGCTAAAGCAGGTGAAGAGGCCACCTAAGGAGACAGGGGAGAGGGGCCAGGTGAAGGCAGAGGCTCACCTGCAGCTGCCTCAGGTCCCAGGACACAGAGAAGAGGTTGGAACTGCAGCTCCAGTTCTTCAGCAAGAGTGACTCTTCCTAGAGGACAAGGGCAGAGGTTAGCTCACAGCATGAGGGCTGGAGGCTGGCCCATAGAAGGAGGGGTGGAGGTTAGCCCACAGCAGCAGGGCAGCCGGTTGGCCACTGTGGGATGCGGTGGAGCCTAGTCCCCAACAGCAGGGACTCACCAAGGCATCCCTGGCCTTCTTGAAGGCTTCCAGCTCCCGCGGTGGCAGAGATTTGAACTCGTTAATGTGGCAACCCCTGCTGGTTGCGTGTTTGGAGATGGGGACAGGGCCTGCTCTGGCTAAGCCCAGCATCACGGTCACCAGCACCAGGACCCAAGTAGCAGCCATGGCCAAATCGCAAGTGCTTCCCTGGCTGCATGGCTCTGCTTTTTAGCCAGGCTGCACGGGCAATCCCGGCTGATGTGTGTAAAGTGAAAAGGCACATGGAAAACGGAATCGTCACCTGACTTAAAAGACGTGAGTATACAGTTGTGGGTGGGGCCAGTTGAGCCCGGACCTGTATAGCCGAAAGGGAAAGAGAAACTGAAATTCAATCCCAGAGCCTTGTTTCTGAGAAGTCTCCGTGCCGTGCCCGGGAGAATCTCTAGTTTAGGACCCCTTGGGGAAGCTTTCAGCTCATTGACTTTGGGGAGCCCCTGATCAGGCCTGAGGCAGATGAAGGGATGGGAAGCTGGCTCGAGCATTCTCGCAATGGGGCAGGGACTTGGGGTAGCATCGATAAGGCTGCCTGCGTGGCAGGAGGGCTTCCTTCAATTGCTTCAAGCATTGGAAGCTTTAAGCTTTTCTCCTCCTAACAGCCCTGTGTGGATTTATCTATTTGCATAATCATCTTCATTTTACAGGTGAACTATTTGAGTCGTAGCATGGTAAAGTGACTTGCCTACAGTCCCACAGCTGGTTAACGGCAGAAATGGGGTTTGCACAGAGTCCCATGAGCTTACCCCAATTCTATATGTGCTAAGGTATAAGGTGGGAAACTCTGGGTTTCTCAGTCTCCCCTACATCTCCTCTGGGTGGCTTGGAAGGGGTAGGAACCCCTTATCACTGGGAGTGAGGACACTTGCAAGGGACTAGAGGGGCTGCCTGGGGAGAAGGCAGAGAGGAAGGCTTCCAGAAGGCAGGCGGTGAGTCTGGTTGATTTGCTATCCTCACTCCCCTGCAGTAATAATAATTGTCTAGCAGGGAGGAAACTGCTAGGATGTGCAAGCATTTCATATTTTTCATTCCTTTATTTATTTCTTGGCCTTTATGTACAGAAAATTACACCATAATACTCCTCAGATCTTAACCTGGTCACACAATTGATCCATGAAAGACCCTCAAAATTTTACCCCCAAACTCCAAACCCCACTCCCACCCTTCCCCCTCACAGGCACCCACTTGAATGCACTTGATAGATAGCTGCAAAGATGTATCTTTAGAAGTTGCGATTTTGTGTGCATGTGTTTCTGATTTACATACATGATATTGTGTTATAAATCTTGTGCTACTTCTTCCCTTTCCTTCCTTCCTTCCTTCCTTCCTTCCTTCCTTCCTTCCTTCCTTCCTTCCTTCCTTCCTTCCTTCCTTCCAACCCAGCACTGTTTCTGCAATGGCTCCAAGCCATTGTGTGCACATCCAGTTTGCCTTTTCTGCTACACTATATTCCATGGCAAGCACACAGCACTCTTACTTACCAATTCCCCAGGGGTAAACACTTAGGTTGCCTCTAGCTCGCCATCAGCATAAAGCTCACAAATGTCCTTTCTGGGGGTGAGGGGTTCTAGGGTATATTCTGTAGCACACCTGCCGATGCCCCTCCTCCCCCATCATATCCCCTTGGCCCACTTCTGAGCTCACCTGCCGATGTGGTGGGCAGTTCCTGTGCATGCCGGCAGCTTCCCACCTCAAGTCCTGTATCTTCCTGCTTCTCCTCCTGAGGTTTTTCTCCTGTCTGCATGCAGAATAGACTGGAAATGATAGGATTTCATTCCGGTCCCCACCCACCACCAAGGCAATCCTCTACCAATGAGAGTTGAGAGTCAGTGAATAAATAGTTTGGTTTCTCTTCCCCTCATTGAGTCAGTTTGGAGGTGCATTCCGAACAAATCGATTGCCGATCATTCCAAAGGGTCCCCAGTGTGGCTGAGCTCCCAGTTGCTCATAGCAGTAACCCTTTCAATGCTGGGGCTAGGAAGAGGCAAGTCAGGCAGCTTGGGTGCAAAATTTAAGGAGGCGCTCACTCTTGTGTTGGGGCAAGTACAGGCACTGAAAGCAAGCACCCCCTTAAACTTTACACCCTAAGTGCCTCACTTCCCTCACCCTAGACTCTGCACCTTTTATTGGATTTTTTCTCTTCTAGTCTCACTTTCCCCACCCGCTCATGCTTCTGGGAACACCTCCCAAATAAAGCACCTGTATCCTTGGGTCAAGGTCTGCTTTTGGGAGAACCCGAACTAAGACATATAATCAAAAATAGGATTGCTGAGTCAAGGGGGGCATCCATGCATATACTGTCTGATCAGCGCTCTTCCTACTGAGCCTTTTGTGATGATGGAAATGCTTTATGTCTGCCCTCTCCAATACAGTAGCCCCTAGCCACCTGTTGAGCACATAAAATTTGGCTAGTGCAACAGAGGAATTGAATTTTGATTTCATTTAATTTAAATTCATTTAAATTTAAATAGGGACATGTGGCTAGTGGCTATCATAATGGACAGAGTAGTTCTAAATATCCATATACTGTTTTCCCAAATAGCTGCATCTGCTTCCCTCCCTTTGGAAGTGCTCAAGAGTTCTACAGCTCCACAACAGCGCGGCCTCCTCAATATCTGGATCTGATTTAGATGATGAAATACTGGACCTTGAGTCTGAGCCTGATGCATAATAGATGAGACTTTCAAGGTTCTGGGAGCAGATGAGTGTATTTTGTACACGGAAGGAATGTATATAAATTGTGGCCAAAGAGCAGACTATGGCAACTTTAAAACATATCTTCAAATTATTTGACATTCTTCTCACCAATGAGTGTGTCTGTCCCCTTCCCTCAGATTTGGTCTGATTTTAGTGGCTCATGTGTACCCTTAGCATGACTTCCAAAGCTAAGGGAGGAAAGGCAGGCAGCTGCTGCCTGGTTCTCTTGAGACTCTCACTTTGGAGAAGGCAACTTGATGTGTGACAAGTTTGACCACCTGGAGTCCATCATGCTTCCACCCTCACTTGGCACCAACTGCCAAACATAAGAATGAGCCGATTTGGATGTCCAGCCCATCTTTTAGGCTCCCCAAACTCTGGTGGGGGCTCTGTTACCTCCAGTTCCCACACCATCAAGGACCCTACACAGCAACTTTTACTCTACTGTTCCCATGCCCTCTGGGACCTAGAAAGCAAAATAATTATATATGCACATATGTATGTCTACAGTTACAATCTCCCTGTCTCAGTTTACCAGGCTGCTATGACAAATACCACACAGTGGGTTGGTTTAAAAATAGGAATTTACTGGCTCATGGCTTGGAAGGCTAGAAGTCCAAAATATAGGCATCAACAAGGCCATACTTTCTCCCCAAAGTTTGCAGCATTCTGGTGCTGGTTTGCTGCAATTCTTGGGGTTCCTTGACTTGCATCTCTGCCTCCCATCATGTGTGATCTCTCTCTTCTTGTGCCTGCTCTTCCAGTTTCCTCTGACTTCCAGCTCCTTCCTGTGTGGTCTCTTCCAACTTCTGGCTTCTGGTGTCTTCTCTTTTTAAGGCTTCCGGTACTATGGACTAAGAGCCATTGTCATTCAATAGGCCCACACCCTAACTAAAAGTAACATCTTCAAGAGGTCCTTCTTTACAATGGACGCACGCCTGCAGGAATGTGGATTAAGAACAAGTCTCTATGTTGGAGTACATAATTCAATCTACCACACTCCACTTTTATGCACAAATGGGCTTATTATGTGGGGGGTGTATGTCTAGTTACAATTGCTATGTAACAATTTGCCCCAAACTCCAAAACTTGTAATTCACTCATTGTACATGGCAGCTGGACCAAGGATTGTGTGATCAGAGCTCTGACTATCATCCAGCCCTGTAAATAATGAGACTTAAATAGGAACATGAATCTCATAACATATTACACCAAATGTTGAGGATACAAGAGAAAATAACTCATCATCTTAAGAACAA
>PVKY010001485.1:0-31645 GCA_004027775.1 Bradypus variegatus | reverse complement strand
TTGGGATACCATCTTGGAGGCTGCCAACTACAGATGCTAACTTAAAAATGTGTGGAGGTATAAAGTTTTTCAAAATTCTAACAAGGGGTACTTGAACAAAAATGACATGTTCTCAGTTTAAGTGACCAGCCAAAGACTGGAATCATTATCTCTGAGTCCCAATTCCAGATTCCTGGAAAAGACTGACAGATGGGTCACCTGGCCCCAACTGAACTTAGTTTGGGTCAGTTGACCTCCCCTGGCCCCATAAATCCAGGGCACAGGCCCACACAGGGCAAATAGTGTGAGGGAGCCCACCCCCACGAATGCAGAGGCCATTCTCAGAGAAAAGAGGTCACGGTTGGGCAGACGCTGCCCAGATGTGCATCACATCCACCCTCCATGCAGGTCTCATCATAGCACTCCACTGCGGAACAATAGTTCCACCAAAAAGCAGAAGTGCACTAGTGTGCTAACATGGACAGAGTACCAAGATGCATGGTTATAATGCTAAACCACACATGAAAAAATGTTCACCTTCACTAGCTATTAGGGAGATGCAAATTAAGACCACAATGAGATACCATCTCACACCAATTAGAATGGCTGCCATTAAACAAACAGGAAACTACAAATGCTGGAGGGGATGTGGAGAAATTGGAACACTTATACATTGTTGGTGGGACTGTATAATGGTTCAGCCACTCTGGAAGTCAGTCTGGCAGTTCCTTAGAAAGCTAGATATTGAGTTACCCTTCGATCCAGCTATTTCACTTGTCAGCATTTACCCAGAGGACCTGAAAACAGTGACATGAACAGGTATTTGCACACCGACGTTCATAGCAGCATTGTTCAGAATTGCCAAGATGGAAACAACCCAAATGTCCTTCAACAGATGAGTGGATAAATAAAATGTGGTATATGCACACGATGGAATACTACACTGCAGTAAGAAGGAAAGAGGTTGTGAAACATATGACAACATGGATGAACCTTGAAGACATAAAGCTGAGTGAAATAAGCCAGGCACCAAAAGAGAGACCTTGTATGTTACCAGTAATGTGAACTTTCTGAAAAATGTAAAATAAGTGTCTTATATTGTAGAATATAGGGGACCTAGCAATAGACAGCAGCTAGTGAAGGGGGAATGATAATCTAATAAGAATAGATAAGATGTTGAGGGTGATCGTAATGATATGGGAATGCTCAGGAATGACTATGGTTTGCTAATTTTCTTGGGGTATGGTAGGAACATATTGGAAGCAATGTAGCTATTTTAGGATATTTGTTTTTCTTATTTCTTTGCCTTCTTTTGTTTGAAATGTTTTTTTTATTTTTTGATAAAAAGTTTTTTAAAAAAGATACATTTTTGTGTGAAAGAAGAAAGGTACAGAACAGTACGTGCCTGTGCTTTGAGTTTCTACAGAGGCCATGTGTGTGGGGGGAGGGTCAGTGCGTGTACAGAAGTTCCTGTTTGTGTATGAAGCACAAACATGGAACCCTGACATCTGTGATTGGGAAGAGAAGCTAGAAGCTAGAGGTTTAGGGTAGGCTGTTATTCAGCTTGTCTAGCCAGGCCCTCGTTCATAAATAGCATCTGTCCTGATTAGGCAGTGCCTACCACACATTGGTGTTAAATATGTGGAAGATCACCCATGGTTTACGGTTGGAGGGAGTCTCCCCTTATTTATTTGTTTTCTGTTTTGTATGAACTTTGCATTATTTGGATTTTTTTCTATATGCACGTATTTTTCAATTAAAAAACAAAACCAAACATGACCACCTAGCTTCTTAAAATCCTGCCGTGGCTCCCCACATTGGGTGTGTGCACACACAAGGCATGCACAAACACACACTCCCATCACAGTCCAGGATCCTTAGTTTAGCCCTAAGCAGACAAGTCCCTTTGTCATCTGACCCCCTGCCCTGTCTCTGGAGAGTCCCTTCTATTTATCCTAAAATGCAGTCATACAAAACCACTTACTTCTCCTGGAAACTCCATGCTGTCTGACACCTGGTCCACTTTTTCCCTCCCCAGTAATCTGTTCTCCTGGCTTCAAGATCTCCTCTTCTGGGAATTGTCTGGAACGACACCCCACAGGGTGACTGCTTGTTGTGATGTTCTTACCCCACCGGGGATCTGACACCCATAGCCAGTGGTTCACAGACATGGCTGTGCACCCAGATCACCTGGGAACCTGTAAAAGTGCAGCTTCTGAGGCAGGAAGTGGCGGAGCTCCTGCAGATGCAGCAAGCTCCCGGCCTCCTAACTCACAGCCAGACACACAAGCAGGGAATGGCAGCTTCAAGGTCCTGAGGCAGCTGGCTCAGGTGCTGCATGGGAACATCTGGTGATTTTCAGTACATGGTGCTACAAAGTCGGATTATGGTGTTTGAAAAAACAGGCTCATTCTTAATGGGTGATTCCATAGGAGATCATTTTCACATCCCTAGATTGTAATTCCTCAATTGACAAAAAAGGAGTTGCTTATTCAGTTACTAAATGCTTGACCTTCCATAATGCATTTTCCAGAAGGACGCAAATAGTATTCATGAAAATATCAAAATAATATTCTTTCTGTGGAACATAAAGAAATTATATTTGGGGCACGAGGGAAAAGGACAAAGCAAGAATACTCTCACTTCCCAGATTGCTTTGAATAAGATTGAGGGTGTGTTTCTCGCCCCTGGTTGCACATTTTATAACCTGGGAGATGTATGAAACCAACCCCAAAGTCCAGGCTGAACCCAGGAATAGTTAAATCAGAATGTCAGGGGGGTGGGTTCCAGTGATTGGTATTAATGCTTGTTCATACAAACTTTTCATTTCAGCATAACTTTAAAATTACAGAAAAATTGCATAGATAATACAAAAAGTTCCCAGTACTCCCTGTGGTAGATTCATGTTCTTAATCCATTCCTGTGGGTGTGAATCCATGGAAAACAGGACCTTTTGAAGATGTTATTTTTAGTTACGGTGTGGCCAACTGAATCAGGATGGGTCTAAATCCTATAACTGGAGGCTTTATAGGGAAGACCACAGGGAGGAAGCCACAGGAACGGTCAGAAGCTTGAAGTCAACAGAACACAGAAGAGACAGGAAAAGCTGCTGCCATTGATGGAAAAGCCAAGTACCAAGGATCGCTGGCAGCCGGGCTCCGAACGCCACAGTCTTAGGGGAGAAAGCATCTCTTTGCTGATACCTCAATTTTAGCATCAAAATCCTAGGCCCCAAACTGTGAACTAATAAATTCCTGTTGTTTAAGTCAACCCATTGTCTGATATTTATTTTAGCAGATGAAACATGAAAACACTCCTGCACCCAGATTAACATCTTATATTAATTTGACTTATTTGTCACAATTAATGAACCAATGTTGATGCATTCTCATGAATTTAAATCCATACTTTAATTCTTCTTTCCTCAATTTTTTTGCCTAATGTCCTCTTTACCTGTTCCAGGATCCCATCCAGGATACCATGTTGCATTTATGTCTCTAATAAATGTATAAATGGCTGTAGTTTCTTGGCCTTGTCAGTTTTTGATGATGACCTTGAAAATTTTGAGGAGGACAGGACAGGCATTTTATGGATTCCCCTCTACTGAAATTTATCTGATGTTTTTCTCATGATTAAACTGTGGTTATGAGTTTGGGGGAGGAAGACCATGGACGTAAAGTGCCATTTCCATTGCATCATATCGAGGGTACCTGCTAGCGACGTGATTTATGTTTGTTGATGTGACCTTGATCACTTGATGGAGGTCTTGTCAAACCGTATACCTCGGAATTACTTTATGTGCAGCCCATGTGTAAGGAACGGGGAGTTATGTTCTCCCTCCTGGAGGGCAGGGTATCGACATAAATTATTTGCAATTCTGCCCAGGAGATTTGTCTCGTATTCCCCATATCTTCAGCCATTCAGCAATTTATTTATTGGATATTTGATATTATATTTATTTGATCCTTTGGATTATACTTCAGTCTTCCTTTAATTATGCAGTTGCCCAAAATGTTCCACTTTTGGCCACTAGAATCAAAACTTGTAAAAAGCTCTGTGAGTGATTCCAACGTGCAGCCAAGCCTGAGAACCACCGCTTTCCATAAAACAGTGTTTAAAATGATGCCCCTGTAAAAGTCCGGATTTGCTTCAACTTGGGACAGATGCAAGCGGAAAGTAATAAAGAATCTCAGGTGGAGTCACATGGATTCACCTGTGCCAGTAGGTACTCATCCGTTCCCCTCCCTTTCTAGTACAGACTGAGGGAAGACCCAAAATACTACTTGTTCCTGGATTTAGAACAAATTTTAAATAAGAGTCTTGAGACTGTAGAATTCAGTTCTTGAATCAACAGAGATGCCTAGTTGCCCAGAAAAAGGTAAGATTTGACAGCGAACATCTGACGGTGCCCGGTTACTAGAACTCCAGGTCAAGACTTAAAGGGTCCCCCGCGAGGGTCCCCAGGCTGTCATTAATACCTGTGGAATTAATGATTCAGCAAGTCAGTGATTCATTAATCTTAGATAAATTCCTTTCCCCAGGCATGGCTCCAGTCCGAGAGGCAGCTCATTTCTAACCCCTGCTGGTTATCACTTGGCTTTGTTACCAGACAGCCAATCATTTCAGCAAGCTGCCGGGAACATCGAGCAGCAGCAAGGGACGCCTTATGAATTGGGATGGGTAGTTAAGGGGAAGAAGTGGGGGGGCATTGTCTTACACCAGCCCTGGCATGATTTCCCTCTAACAGTTGTGCTCAAACCGTGTCCCTGGACCAGCAGCCGCAGCCTCCCGTAAAGGTTTACCGGGAGAAGAGGGGAGGAACAGAGAAGGGGGGAGTCGATTAGGGGGCCCTTGGCTGGGAGCTGGGAGGCTTCTCACACTGCCCCGCCTGGCCTGTTTTGGGAGAATCATTAGAGACGAATTGAGGGTCTCCGATTGCTCAGCTCTGCCACAAACGGGCGCCCCTCCTGCCCCTCCGCCAGACGGCGCCGCCAGAATCACCCTGAGCTGACTGGGGACGGGAGAGAAGACGAGGGAGGCCCCGCAGGCAGGAGGGTGGGAGCAGGTGGGGGAGGGACGCTGGCCCAGCAGGAGGGAAAGGCAGGGGTGGGGGGCACGGAGCCCTGCACCCCGGGGAAGGCTGGGGCGAGTCCCTCCAGCAAGCAGCCCCCCAGAAGCGGTGGCTCACGATGTGCAGAATGTTTCACTAGGGTGAACTTAACGTTTGGAAATATACAGAGGTGAGGGTAACAGGTTATGAGAATAATTCACAGTGCTGGGCGGCGTGGGAATGCGGTGGAAGGGGCAAGTTCAGACTCCTGTGTGTCACCAGAAGGAAAGTTGGAGGTTAAAACATGGGAATGTATAACACAGCGAATCTTGTGGTGGATGATGACTGTGATTAACTGCACAAATATTTAAAAATTCTTTCATAAACTAGAACAGATGCAGGACACGATTACAAGGAGTTAATAATAGAGGGGTATATGAGAAAAATGTACCTGTTGCAAACTAGGGACTATAGCTAACAGAAATATCTTAATATTCTTCCACCAACAGTAACAAAAGTACCATACCAATGACAGGGTGGGAATAATGTAGGGGATGTTCTGGGTTTTCTTTTTTCTTTTTACTTCTTTTTCTGGAGTAATGAAAATGTTCTAAAATGGATTGTGGTGATGAATGCACAACTATGAGATGACACTGTGACCCACTTTGGATGCTTTGTGTGGTGTGTGAATATATCTCAATAAACTTGCATTTAAAAGAAAAGAAGAAGGCTCTCAGAAAGTGTGTTCAGAAATGTAACAACCAAGCGTGTGGTGGAGTCACCGACATGGGGCCTGGTTTGGATACATGAGATGTTTGGGGAGAAGCAGTGTGCATGTGTCTGTGTGTTTCTGTGTGTGTCTGTGCATCTCTGAGTGTCTCTGCATGTGTGTGTGTGTCTCTGGGTCCTTGTGTCTTTGCATCTGTGTGTGTCTGTATATGTCTTTTTGCTTCTGTGTCTGTGCACTTGTGTGTCTGTGTGTCTTTTTGCTTCAATGTGTGTGCCTGTGTGTGTTTGTGCATTTGTATATGTGTCGGCGCATCTGTGTGTGTCTGCGTCTGTGTAGGTTTGTGCATCTGTATATGTGTGTCATGTCACTGGCTCAGTTCTTCAACGGGGAGGTCTCAAACTCCGTTGCCCATGGGGCACGGGAGAGCCGTGGATGTGAGCTCAGAAAGGGAGGTGCACAGGGCTCGCCGCGGGGGAGCGGGGAGGAGGGGCCTCCAGGGCCGTGCGCAGCCTGGGGCACTTCCCGGAATCCCGTACACTTCCCGCGTGCGCCCTGCGGTGGCACAGGTAGCCCTCCCGGGGACAGCTGCCTCTCATCTCCAGCTGACTGTGGCCAATGAAGCACGTGGGCCCAGAGTTGCCAGATCTAGCGATTTTCCAAAAGAAGCCTGCTAGGTTTGTGTAATCTCCGGATTTTAAAATGTTGGATCATATTTACAAAACTATTCAGGGCCAAACAAAAGGCATCTGCCAACTCCTGGATTGCCACGTCTTTTGGAAAAATTTTTATTTATTTTTCTTTTTAAAATATTTTTTCTATAAAAAAAGAAAATCTAACATTCATCGACGGTTTCTATGGGCCAGGAACTCTCCCCAGCGCTCTGTGTTCTCACTGTATCCCGGTGGCGGATGAAGGAACATGACACTGTTTGCACCTCCCCCAGGTTACACTCGGGCAGCGGTGGGGTCAGGGTTCAGGTTCCCAGAACCTAAATCTTCAAAAAGTCTAGATTTACTACCCTCAGCAGCATCCATTGTGAATGTAATTAATAACACTGAATTATATATTTGAATGTGATTTAAAAACGGGCGATTTTAGGTTGTATGTATGTTACAAGAATAAAATTAAAAAAAAAAGGCCTGTACAACACAAACAGGGACCACTAATGTAAACCATGGACTGTAGTTAATAGTACAATTAGAATAATATTCTTTCATCAATTGTTAATTGATTATTATCAATAATCTAAATATTTAAAACACAGAATATAACCTTGAAAATAACTCATAGAAATTAACTGTTATTAATTCTTTTAAAAACTGTCAATTAGTGAACAAACCTGGGATTAAATAGGCAGTGAATAGCATTAGAATTATTGCTCTATTTAATAAGTGAGCTACTCTTTCTTCCTCTCTCTCTTTTTCCCTTACTCTGTTTTGTTAAGTATACAACTTAACTCTTAAGGGAATAATAACTAAAATATCATAATTTCAGTTCTGTTATTTTAACATCCCCAATATTGCAGAACAAAATTATAGGCTAATATAATATCTAACACAATAGAGTTTATGGGATATATTGAAATATACAGAAAAAAATGTATCAAGCAAAGACAGTTATATAAAAATTATATAATTGAATTAATTCATAATAAATTTGATTGTAAAATTGTCATAACGTTTAGTTTCATCTCTTTGAAAATTTTCCCAGATAAAGTTTATTTTTCTAAAGCTATTTCATTTGGAGTTCCACTTTAATCATATATTTATGTTCCTGTATTCCCTATTGGAGTGTGGCTCTTTGATGCAAGGTTTCATATTTCATCCATTTTATATACCTTGCTTTGAGTGTGACCTAGATTTAATTGTGCCTGGAATATGTATATAGCAAAATGACAATACACACAACTAGGGAGAATGTTTAAAAGTAATTTTGCAAGCCCAAACAAAAAATAAATACTGTTTATTAAGGAACTAATATGTGAGAAAACATTGCATACATTATTTCATTCTATTGCCACTTTAGTGAGAAACTGAATCTCGGCAAAGTTATCCCACCTGCTTGCTGAATGTCATACAAGCTAATAAGTGAAAGGGAAAGAATTCATAATCGTATCTGACTTCAAATTCCATAGAGTAAATATTCTGCCAAAACTTTACACTTTGGGGAGTCTTCCTGAGGTACCATTTTACCTTGAAATCAAAAGTTCTTGTGGTCAATGAACCTCTCCAAATACTTCAACTATAAATGAATAACAAAAATGTAGTATATCCATGCATGGAAATATTTTTTCAGAAATAAAACAGAATGGACTATATATACATACTACAACATGATGAACCTCAGAGACAATGAACCTCTGTGGCTAACTCAGAGACACTTGACTCAAAAGACTACATAGACATTGTATAATTCCATTATACATTTCTAGAAAAGGGAAAACTGTAGAGACAGGATGCAGAATAGGAGCTACTGATGCTGCAGGTGGGTGCAGGGATGGACTGTAAAAGGTGAGGAAGATGCATTTTTGTTTAAGAAAAATGTTTTAAAACTGGAAACTGGCAGTGTTTGTACAACTCCATAAATTTACCAAAATTTTCAGAACTCCATAATTAAAATTTTATAACTGTATAAATTTCCTGTCAATAAAGTTGCTTAAAGTAAATGAACAAAAATAATAATGATAATGAGGTTATAAAAAAAAGGACAGAGAAGGAATCTTAAAGTAGCAGACACTGGCCAATCTAGGAAACTTTGATCAAAAATATAAATAATGATATTAACATATTATAACTCACTGAATAAAACAGCAAACCATGAGTCCCTGATGAGTCCATGATTATATAAGTAAATAAGTAAATACATTACTATGGAATGGGATGTTTACATAATTTCAAAGTACACCTCCCCAATTCTTATTAATCGCAAAGAGAAAAATGTAATTTCACAGTAAGAAATCTGGAAGTTACCACTTTAACCAAGTGTTCCCAGTGAACATCACCAGCAATGGGCCAAGTTTAAAAAAATATGATATCTGATAGGCTGCAATGAGAAGAATACAGCATCGCTCCTGATATTTCTGCTAGAGGTGTATTACTTGTATACAATTAGATGAATACATCAGATAAACCAAAATCATGGAATATTATAAGAATTACAGTTCTGTCATTTAAAAAAACTTCAAGGTCATTAAAGACAAGGTAAATCCTCAACAACAACAACAGCAACAAGAAACTAGTAAACCAAATCCAATAACACATTAAAAAAATTATACACCGTGATTTTTTTCCAGGTATGCAATGGTGGTTCAATAAAATAAAATGCACTACATTACATTAATAGAACAGAGGAGAAAGAACACATGGTCATCCCAATTAGTGCAGGAAAGCATTCAAAAAATAAAAAAAAAATCCATCACTGCTTAAAAAACTCCAGCACACTTAGAAAACGAGGACATTTGTGAGAAACCCATAGTTTATGTCATTATCAATGGTGAAAGACTGAAACCTTTCCCTCTAAGATCAGAAACAAGACAAGGATGTCCACTGTCACCATTGTTGGTCAACATTGTACTGGGAGCTCTAGTCAAAAGATTAAGCAAGAGAAAGAAATAGAAATTATCTCGATTGGAAAGGAAGAAGGAAAACTTTCCCTTTTTGCAAATGACATGATCCTGTATATAGAAAATCCTGAAAAATCCACAAAAAAAGCTATTAAATTAATAAATGAGTTCATCAAAGTGGCAGGGTACAAGATCAACAAGCAAACTTCAGCCGTGTTTCAACATACTAGCAATGAACAATCTGAAGAAGAAATTAAGAAAAAAATTCTGTTTACAATAGCAACTAGAAGAATCAAATATTTAGGAATAAATTTTACCAAGACTGTAAAGGACTTGCACACAGAAAACCACAAGCCATTGTTAAAATAAATCAAAGTATAGATGAAAGGGTATTGTTCATGGATTAGAAGGCTGAGCATTGTTAAGCTATCAATGATGCCCAAATCACCCAGACAAGCAGAGGCAGCCTGTGCGCTCTCCCCAACCCTGCTCCCCATGAGCTCTCCACCTGTCCCCAGGTATCTTTCTCCTTTCCTCCTCCTCCTCCCTCCTCCTCTTCTTCCTCTGCCCATCTTCAAGGATGCTGTTCTAGTTTGCTAATGCTACTAGAATGAAAGACACCAGAAATGGATTGGCTTTTGTAAAAGGGGATTTATCTGCTTACACAGTTACAGTCTTGAGGCCATAAAGTGTCCAAGGTAGCACATCAGCAATCGAGTACCCTCACTGGAGGATGGCCAATGGTGTCCAGAAAACCTCTGTTAGCTGGGAAGGCACGTGGCTGGTGTCTGCTCCAAAGTTCTGGTTTCAAAATGGCTTTCTCCCAGGACTTTCCTCTCTAGGCTTCAGCTTCTCTCCAAGGTTCAGCTTCTCTCCAAAATGTCACTCTCACTTGCTCTTGGGGCATTTGTCCTCTCTTGGCTTCTACAGAGCAAAAGTCTGCTTTCAAAGGCCGTCTCCAAAATGTCTCTGTAAGCTGCAGCTCCTCTCTCAGTTCCAGTGCATTCTTCAAAGTCTCCCTCTTGGCTGTTGCTCCTCTTCAAAATGTCACTCTCAGCTGCACAGGGTTCCTTCTGTTTGTCAGCTCCTTTATATGGCTCCAGTGATTTAATTTAGACCCACCCTGAATGGGTGTGGCAACACCTCCATGGAAATTATCCAATCAGAGTCATCACCTACAGTTGGGTGGGGTGCATCACCATGGAAACACTCAAAGAAATCTAATCAACACTGATAGGTCTGCCCACACAAGATTACATCAAAGATAATGGTGCTTGGGGGGACATAATTCATTCAAACTGGCACAGACACCCTCCCCCACCTCCTGCCCTTCACCTTCCTGACCGCTCCCTTTTTCCTCTCGGTCATCAGGCACTTGCAGTTTTTGACTTCCCCCCACCAGTGACCACAAACTTCACCACTCAAAGTCCACCTCCCCAGAACACTACTGGACATGGACATGGGTGTGAATAAAGACAGATTAAATGTTACTTTTACCATCCTGCTACTTATGGGTGGAAAGCTAGTTGGCGGTATTGTTAGAAAGAAAGGAGAATCTGTTAAGAAGATATCTGAGGAGAGTAATGCACATATCAACATCTCAGAAGGGAATTGTTCTGAGAGAGTTATCACTTTGGCTGGGCCCACTAATGCCATCTTTAAAATCTTTGCTGTGATCATTGACAAAGTGGAAGAGGGCATCAGCAGCTGTACGTCTAAGAGCACAGCTGTGAGTAGACCCCTCCCGCCAACCCTGCTCACCCTGAGACTGGTGATCCCTTCTAGTCAGTGTCAGGGAAAGGTGGTTGCAAGATCAAGGAAATACAAGACAGTGCAGGAGCTCAGGGAAAGGTGGCAGGGAATATAGTCCCCAACTCAAATGAGTGGGCTGTCACTGATGCTAGCATTCCACAGTCCATCCTTGAGTGTGTCAAACAGATCAGACTGGTCAGATTGGAGTCCCTCTCCAAAGAGCATGGCCATCCAGTACTGGCCCAAGCCATCCAGTTCTCCAATTAATTTGCAGTTGGTCAGGACAGGTATAGCACAGGACACAGCTGTGAAAGCTTTCACCACATCACCCTTTCAGTGTGCCTGAACTCTGACCAGGGTTGTGTGGGGATGCCTATTCCATTCAAGGGATATGTATACCATACAAAGACAAGATGCCATTCCACAGCCAGATTTGACCAAGTTGCACCAGTTGGCAATGCAAGTCTCATTTTCCTATGATGCATGACAACACTGGATTCAGTTGTTTGAGTTCATCTGCTAAAATTATTTCTCATGAATTCACCATTCCAAACAATTTTGACAGCTGCACAATTGGGCCTCAAGGTATGAAAATCAATGAAATACTGACAGATGTCTGGGGCACAGATAGAAATTGCCAATTGGTGGAAGGATCTACAGATAGGCACAAGACCATCATTGGATCTGCGGCCAGTATTAGCCTGGCACAATATCTAATTGGTGTCAGGCTTTCCTCAGAAACAGGAGGCATGGGGAGAAATCAGAACAATGCAGAGTCATCTATAATCCTCTTTTGCTGTTCACCACCACACATGTTCCAACTGTCAAGTTTCTGAACCATGATTTCTGGTTTAGTTTATCAACTACCCGTTTCTACACACTTTGTCATCCATTCATGATTTTTAAATTAAAGCATTTAAATTCCTTTCTCTGTTCAGCTGTTAATGATGAAATTCATATTTAGTTTTATTGGATTCTTCCTTTTTTGTTATTGTTTTTCCCTTAAGAATGTTTTATTTTTCTCTGTTTGTCATGGAAAGTTAAGTGGAATATTATTAATGTATTTCAGTTTAATTCTGCAATGTCAGAGTTTTTTAAAAAAATTAAAAGATGAAAAAAATTATACCCAAGGTGATTTACATATTCAACACAATCGCAATCAAAATTCCAACAGCCTGCTCTTCAGAATTGGAAGAGACAATCATCAGATTTATATGGAATGTTAACTGGTGCTGAAGAACCAAAGTCATCTTGAAAGTTGGAGGACACACTGCTTTCAAACTTATTACAAAGCTACCATAATTAAAATGGCATGGTAGTGGACAAGGAAAGATATATAGACTAATGGAATCGAATTGAGAGTCCAGAAATAAACCCTTACATCTATGAACAATTTATTTTTGACAAAGGTGTCAAGTCCTTTTGGTGGGGAAAGAATAGTATCATCATCAAACAATGCACTGAAAACAGAATGTCCATATGTAAAAAATAAAGGCAGACCCCTACCTTACACTTTCTACAAAAACTAATTCAAATTGGATCAAAGACCTAAACATAAATAAGAACCAAAACTATAAAACTCCTAGAAGAAAACTTAGGGTATCAACTTCATGATCTTGTGTTAAACAATGGTTTCTTAGACTTTAAACCAAAAGCATTTAGAACAAAAGGAAACATAGAAAAATAGGGCCTCATCAAAATTAAAAACTTTTGTATATTAAGGGACTTCATCATGAAAGTAAAAAGACAACCTACAGAATGGCAGAAAATGTTTGGATACCACACATCTGATATGGGTTTAATATCTATAAAATATAAAGGAATCCCACAACGAAGTATAAAAAGTTAAACAACCCAATTAAAAAAATGGGCAAAGGCCTTGAACAGACATTCTCCAAAGAAGATATACAAATAAACAATAAGCACATGTAAAGATGCTCAACATCGTTAGCCATTAGGGATAAGCAAATCAAAACACAATGAGATATGAACTCACAGTCATGAGAATGACTAGTATTAAAAAATATAATAAGTGTTGGGGAGGAAGTGGATAATTAGGAACAGGCATTCATTGTTGATGGGAATATAAAATGGTACAAATGCTGTGGAAAATAGTATGGCAGTTCCTCAGAAAATTAAGTACAGAATTAACATAAAACCCAACAACCCCACTTCTGGATATCTATCCAGAAGAATTGCAACCTGAGACTCTCACAGATATTTGCATACTGTATTCACAGTGGCATCATTCCAATTTCCAAAAATAGAAGAAACCCAAATGTCTATGAATTGGTGAATGGAAAAAACAAATGTGATATATATATATACACAATGCAACATTATTCAGCCATGAAAAGAATGAAATTCTGATAAATGCAATAACATGCTTGAACCTTGAAGACATCATGCCAAGTGTAATAAGCCAGATACAGGACAAATATTGCATGATCTCACCAATATAAAATAAATAGAATAATTGTACTATTTTTAATAGTAGTTACACTTGTTGCAGTTGATAAAGATTATTAACAAAGTGTTACTAGCCCTAGTCCATAGCTCACATTAGGTTTATTTTTCCCCATATACCTCCCTATTATGAATACCTTGTATGAGTGTCATACATTTGTTATACTTCATGAAAGAGCATTCTTATACTTGTACTATTAACTTTAGTCCTTCATCTACAATAGGGTTAACTGTGTTGTACAGTCCTATGCTTTATCTCAAGAACAGCTCTTTTTTCTATTTATGGTTTTGTGTTGTTTGATTTTTTTAAATAGCAGGAGTGCAGTCATATGCTCAGGTTAAAAATAGGTAAATAAGAATATATAGAAAAGTGCATTTTTACCTTTCTCCATACAAAACAATCAATTCCAGATGGATAGAAATTTAAATATGAAAAGCAAAGTAAAAACATATAGAAAACAATAGAGAAGAATATGCTTATGACATTGGGATGGGGAAGAACTTTCAAAATAAGTTTCGAAAAGCACAAACAACCCAGGAGATGTGTTATGTTGTAGTACATTAATATAACCCACTTCTGTGCATTAGAAGTCACTGAAGTGGAACACAAAAACCCCTAACCATGAGAATGTGTTGGCAATTTGTATTTAGAATACAAGACCCCTATAAATCAATAAGAAAAAGATAATCAATCCTGTACCAAAATGGACAAAAGATGTGACTAGAAAATTCATAGAACAATAAATCCAAATATTCCATGAATATATGAAAAAAGTCAACCTCACAAGTAATTAAAGAAATTGGAAAATAAAAACAAAACAAAACAAAAAAACAGAGGTGCCATTTCACTCCCATCAGAAAATCAGCTAAAAGGAAAGCAGTGAGGCTGGGAGCCACAGGAACTTGCCACTGGGAACACACTCTGGAATGCGGTTGGTGAAAACTGCAGACCTGCTTCCAGGCACTGTCCTGTAAGCCCAGTTTCACCCTGGGAAGGCAGCACACATGTGCGGTGTCCATTACAATGCTGTTTAATAGAACAAAAATGGGAAAAACCTCAAAGTCCATCAGAAAACATGAACAGGGATAAAGAAGTTGTACTCTGTTCACACAGTGGGATGTGCAGCAAATGAGATGAGGAGCCAGAACCACACACATCCAGGTGACAAGGTTCAAAGCAGGGCTTGAGCAGAAGCTGGAAGTCCCAGAGGATGGGAGGGTGTGGGTCCACTATGGAGTCTAAAACAAGCCAGGTGAGACAGTATGTGACCAGGGATGCTCACACACACACACACACACACACACACACACATGCTCACACGTGCACATCCACACAAAGGGGAAGTCCAGGGATGCTCAAATCCAGATGCAGTGGGTGGGAGAGGAGAGGGGTGAGACGGGTGAGAAGAAGGGGCTTCAGTGTTCCTGTACTGTTTTATTTCTTAAGCTGGGAGGTGGGTCTGTGGGCAATAATGGAAGGATTCGTTTTTCTTTTGTACACATCCGAGATATTCTATTATCCAGTAAGGGACCACAAGAAACATATACATATGGTGTACACATGGAGGCAGGGGGAGCCCTTAGAGATTTTGACTGAGGGAGAGGACATCACTCTCCCTGTGTTTCAGAAAGAAGGACCCTCTGACAAATCATTTCTGGCATCCTCATGGGTGAGCCCAGAAGCCTGAGTTAAAATAGAGCAGGGAGGGAGAGGGGTAGGCTGGCAAAGGAGGATGGGCACTGACTAGGGGAGGGGTCTAAGCTGACATTGTAACTGAGAAGTTAGGATTTAGAAGATGACTATGACTACAGAGTCATTATATAGATATTCCTTTCTGTTTTGTGGTATATTAGAATAGACTGAGGGAAATGCCTGCCTTGATCCCTGAGTGTGATTCTAAAAGCCTTTATCTCATGCCCTTGTGATTGCAAAAACTTTGTGACTGATCCCATTAGTACAATTTTTTTCCAGTTTTTTTACTTTGACCCCACTAGTACTCATTCTATCCAGTTTTTCAACTTTGGACCCTTGTGTTCACGAAATACAGTCCCTAATGCTTATTAATGAAAGGTCTTGGTCAGCCCAGGACTAACCCACCTCAACTCCAAAGTTATCTTGATAAGTGAAGCTGGATCTAACAACATGCGTCTGACTGACATGCACAGTATCTTAGACTTTAACCTGTAACTGACCTGTATCTCATTAGAGTACTAAAAATCACTCCCATCGTCACATTAAGGCTGTCATTTTCTCACGTGCATTCTGTGACTGGGCATGTAATCGATCTGGACATGCTCAAGCATTAGATCACCGCTAATGACATCATCTTGAGCCATTGTGCTCATCCTAAAACAGGCCAATCTTTTGATATTATAAAACTATCAGAATTACTGCAGTTCAGGGAGACAGAGTTTTTGACCAATAAGCCATCTGCTCTGCTTTGTGCTTAGCAACAAACTCTTCCCGTCTTTGGAACCCCGGGGTCTTAGGAATTGATCATTCCAGCTCAACAGGCAGAGAACCCACCATTTTTGATTGGTATCAACTTCTCATTTAAGTTTTTTCTGATGAAAGGATTCATTCATTCATTTAGTAAATATTTATGGAGCCCCACCCCCATCCCCATGTGCAAGGATATGTCAGCAACTAAAATAGACAAAATGCCTGCCTTCATTGGGCTCACTGCTAGGGGGACGGAGACAGACAATGAACCACAGCAAAATAAAGAGAGTCTATGAGGAGCTGGAAGGAGCTAAGTGCTGAGGGGGAAACAGAGCAGGGCACAGAAATGCTGGGCCTGCTGGGACAGGGGAGGCCAAGCACAGTAGGGTGGTCCCTCTGAATCCCTCTCTCCTTGCTTCTCTCCCTTTCCCTCCTCCCCCTCCTTCTCCTCCCCCTCCCCCTCCCCTTCACCCACTGCCCCCTCCCCCTCCCCAGTTCCTGGCTGAAGCTGACCAGGGAGCATTTCTGTGTGTCTGTGATGCCCCTGGACTGTGCCAAGCACCTCACAGCCCATGGGCTTAGGTGCTCACACACCACAGAAGTTGGCATTTTGGCCATAGGTTGTGTTGTTGGGACACCAAGGGAAGCTCTGGGTGCCAGCTCAGACCCAGCTCCCTTCCACTGGGTCCCTGCTGAGACTGGGGGGATGAGTATCTGTGGGTCTGAGGTTTGAGAGAGGGGTAAGGGAACTGGAGATGATCCTAGCTGAGGTGGGGGCTTGCTGGTCAGACCAAGCATCCTGACTAGGGCTTGTCTGTGTGTCTCATTTTGGACAGGCAGACAAGAGAGGTGTCTGGGGCTGGGGTTTTGTGCAGGAGGGTTGAAGAAGAGGGGTGGGCATCCTGGAGCTCAAGGGTCCAACATGCCCATGCAGCCAGTGGAAGCCAGAGGGTGGGGCTGTCCCCAGGTGGTGACCAGTCCAGGGCAGCAATGCAAATGGTGGCTGCAGGGGTGGTGAGGAGAAGCTGCTGGAAAGCAGAGGTCAGGAGTGGAGGAAGGAGAGTCTCACATTGAGGTCCCATGAGGCGAGGGCAGAACCTCAGGTGGGAGGAGGATGTGAGCCACAGACCAGTGACTTCAGGGAATGAAAGGGGGTACAAATGGTGTGGGGGGATAACAGCAGGACTACAGGCACCTCCAGAGTGTGTAACGAGAGAGAAGGATCACAGATGTGGCATTAGATGAGAACAGGGCATGGTGTGTGGGTTGTGGGGAAAGTCACCCCCTCCAGGAAGCCCTCAGTCCTTCTTTCAACATGCTGTGCTTTTGCCCTGCTCTGCACTCATGACCATACATCCTATAGGTCCCCAAGTTCTCTTCTGCAGTGACCTGAGTCCCTTCATCACTGTCCACCCAGAGGAAAATGGAGCCAGCACACACCAGGGACCCAGGACATGTTTCCTGGTCAATGACTGTATCAGTTAGGGTTCTCTAGGGAAACAGAATCAATGAGACATGTCTCTCACTATCAAACTGTAAAAGTGACTTACGCAACTGTGGGTATGCACGAGTCCAAATTCTGTAGAGCAGTCAGCAAACTGTCAACTCCAAGGAAGATGTCTGATGAACTCCTCAGGAAACGAACGGGCAACTTCGATGAACTCCTCAGGAAATAAACTGGGATCTTCGACAAACATGTTCGATGAACTCCTCAGGAAACAAACTGGCAACTTCGATGAACTCCTTGGGAAATGCTTTGCTGGGCAGTGGAAGAAGTAGTGAAGAATCTCTATCTGTCTTGCTTCTAAGTCTTCAACAGATTAATTGGATTAAATCCAGCCAATTGCATTCTCTCATTGTGGAAGGCATGCCCTTTGGTGAGTCATCAGTCACAGCTGCAGCCAATTGACTGATGATTTACTAAACCAGCCTGTTGGTTTATTAACCAGCCACAAATGTCCTCACAGCAATTGTTAGGCCAGTGTTTGCTTGACCAGACAGCTGGGTACTATCACCTGGCCAAGCTGACACATGAACCTAACCATCACAATGACCAAAGAGGGATTGACCCATGTTCTCCAGG
The DNA here is from genome assembly GCA_004027775.1 of Bradypus variegatus. Lineage (NCBI taxonomy): Eukaryota > Metazoa > Chordata > Mammalia > Pilosa > Bradypodidae > Bradypus > Bradypus variegatus. Next base: position 13,580 of record PVKY010001485.1, on the reverse strand, counting down.
CCTCCTGCCTGGTTGTGGTTTTGCCATGAAACCCCATGGCTGCCCACACTCGATGCCCTGCCATGGCCAGTGATTCAGAATCCAGCTTTGACAAACCTTCAGGAGATTCCATGGGGAGGAGCACCAGGGTTGCTAGCATTTTTGGGAGTGAGCAGCCCCATCTCTGGCTTCCACAGCCTCTCTTTGAGGTTAAGAATCCCCCCACCCTGAGATCTTCGTCAGGGGCCAGGTTAGGCCTGGGCCTGGAGAAACCCTCCCAGGATGCCTCATCTGCTCCCAATGAGGGATTTAGTGACTTTGCTGGAGATGGAGCAGTGACTGCTTTCTGCATTTTGAGGAAAGGAATGAGCCACTCCCCCTGAGCTTGAGACAGAAACCCCCTCAAGCCCCATCCCCTGGCTCTTCACTGTCCCATATTCCTGCTGCTCAAGAGAAGATGATTTTCATGAGGGGGGATGCAGCTGCTGGAGAAGCAAACAGGTCCCTTTCCAGCCCCCTGCCCAGTGGCCTCCTTCACCTGCAAATGAGCCCCTGACTTGATGGGTCTGGGAAGGGCCTGGCCAGGACAATTCCCACTGCTGTAGGCATGCAACAGCTTAGAAGCCAGCAATTCACTGTGCTCAGGGGAGGATGACCATGCCCCCAAGTTGGGGTAACCTTATGATACCATGGACATGTGGGAGCCTGGGATCCAAGCTTATGCATGTGTGGCTGACCAGGAACTGGGATGTAAGGCTGGGTCTGCAGTGATGAGGTGTCATAGGTAGGTTCCTGGGGAACAATGAGACAAACTGTGGGAGGAAGGCTTCTGGGGGTGCACTGGGGTCCAAAACATAGGAGTAAGAAGGGAAGGAAGAGACAGAAGCTGAATTTGATGCTGCTGCAATCATGGCCTCCACCAAATCCCTTGGAGTTGTTCTAGATTGAGGCAGGGGCTTGTGTCTGCAGGGACCAATCAGGGATTTGACACAAGGAGAGAAACTGGTCAAGGGATTGTTCATTTCATTCTGGCCTGCTAGCCATGTATCCTCCTGTCCATGCGTCCTTCTGCCGCCCCCTCCTGGCACTCTAGCCTTGGCACCTTCTGTTGTGTAGACTGTGCAGTGCCCTTGCTGGACACTCCTGTCTTGCCCTGGGGGCTGGGGGCCCATTAGCTATATCCGTGGGGCTCTGTCATCATGGCTGCTGTGGGCAGTAGCTTGCCCACCGTGCCCCTGACATTTGGGCATGGCCACTCGGACCCTCTCCTCTGCTGCTCTCTGGAGCCTGGGCCTGTGCCTGAGGCTACCCCCTTTGGCCCTGGCCTCACGGGGGCCCTTTTAGAGCAGCCTGAGGGTACCTCTCACAGTGCGGCCCACATGTCAGGGCTCTCCCAAGGAGCAGGTCAGCTGGGCAGTGTGTTGGCCTGACTTGGCACCTGCATTCTCGCTCTTAACATGCCCCTTCTCGAGTTTTGAGCCTGCTCACTCCACCCAGTGTGGTGTGGCTTCCTGGAAGCTTCTAGGAGCCCATGGACAGCATGGAAGCTCCTCCTCCAGGCCCCTTGAGGGAATCCTGTGTCACGAGGGAAGGGCTTCCTTCTGTGATTTCATGCCCCATCCTGGGGGGAGTGCAGAAATGCTCTGTGACCCCTGCACCCTCCTCGCTGCCACAGGAGCACAGACACTCACCCTGGGTACACTCGCCCCCTCCACACTGCAGTTGTTGGCCATACACGTGGTCTTGCTCCTAAATCCAGAAGCAGGTAAGTCTGGCAGCTGTCCTCTGACCCTCCATCACTGCCTTTATCTGTCACCCCACCCCCAGCTCTAGCCTGGAGAGAGGACAGGAGGTGACAATGGACATTATTGGGGGTAGTCTTTTTTTTTTTTTCTGAAACATGAACTTTATTTGGGGCTTACTCACAGGCAGGCAGAATTCAAACGGCTTTTCTCTAGCCAGGCCGGTACCGGTTTCGCAGGGAAAACTGGCCAGGTGATTCAGACAACAGCAAGCCCTTTTATAAGGGTTTTACACAGAGAAATTCCTAAGGGAGGGGGGAGCATAGATGCAGGAACAGGTAACTCTGACCTGAGGGGGGGTGCAGGAAGGACTAGAATAACACTTGAACAATTACATTTTGCTCTTTTTGTGAGACCAAGAGCGTCTCACTTCCTGCCTGCTTCCCATAAAGCTACATTTTAAGGTCAATTTACCCTTTTTCTCCTTACTGGCTTACAAAGACAATAGGTTAAACATTTAGCTGCCTAGGTCATGCAGACTGCTGTGCACCAAAGATCTGCAGGCCTGTCTTGCTCAGGCCATGGGTTGCCACATGGGAGTAGTCTTTTGACCTATGGTAATCTTTTGACGTACGGATGCTTCTGTTAACTGTCTCTGAGTCAAGCAGGAGGGCCAGGTTGGTGGCTGAGGGCTGGGAGAGGGCTGGTGGTCACATACTGGTGAGGTGGACTCTCCATGGGGTCCTGGAGGAGGTGAGGACCCCCAGGTCTTTGTGAGCAGGGGAGGCAGGAGAGCCTGGGGAGGGGCGCTAGACCCTGTGGGCAGGAGAGGTGGGGAGGGCTCCGAGCCCGCGGAGGGGGAGGGGAGCCATGGCGGCTTAGGTAGGACGTGGTTAGTGGAGCTGGGGAGGACTGGTGAAACTGGGGGTTACTTTCGGGAAGGAGCAATTGGGTTTGCAGATCCCAGGGCATGAAAACCAGAAAGGACCCGAGAAGACTCCCAGGTTTCTGGCCGGAGTCGGCAGCTGCTCGTGTTCCGAGATGGAGGAGACCAAGGAGGGCAGGGACTGGGGCGTCGGGTGGGCACGGGGGTGTCTGAGCGCTCGCCTGCGTTCGGTGTTTTGACTGACAGCCCTGCCGGGCCCGTTCTGCCCCGGGTGCTGCGGGGTCTGGGCCGCGCCCTCCTCCCTCCAGCTCCTTGCCCAGACGTGGGTGCCCCGCCGTCGGGACCTGGGGCGGGTCTGGGCTGACAGGGCCGTGCGTGCCTCGGGGACAGCTCCACATGCGCGCCTCTCGCTGCGGCCCGGCGCGGTTCTGCTTTCCTCCGCGGCCGGTAAGACAAACGCCACTGGAGCGGTGGGCGCCGACGCGGCGCAGCCGGGTGCCCTGGACCGTAAGCGCAGCCAGGCAGAGGCCCGACTCTGACGCTAGAAGGTGCTTCATTCGCTCCCGGGAGCCGGAACCCCCAGAACGGGGAGGCGAGGTGACGGGGCTCCCCAGAAGTCTGGGGCTGTCTGGTCTTAAGTTCATAAAACGTTTTTGCAAACCCGGAAGCTCCCCCCCAATCAGGCAGAGGTGATGAAAGCAGACAGAGTGACTTGGCAGTTACCCCGCGTTGCAACAGGGAAGATTCCCAATGCCAGGCGTCCTGGGAAGGAGCCTCTCAGGCCTGGGTAGCTCCTGGTAGGCCCCTCGGCTCTTCTTCTCCACCTTCAGCCTCCCAGTGGAGGGGCCCACACTCTGCTCCCCGGGCAGGAGAGGCTGCGGGACGGTGGGGGGGATCCCCACGCGGAGGCCTGTGGCTGCCTCGAGATGTGGGGCTGCAGGGTCTGAGGAGGCCTCCTGCTAGGGTGCAGCTCTGGGCCACTCCTGCTGCACTCCAGGTGGTCAAGGAAACACCTGGACCAAACAAGCCCTGGGCTGGTTCCAGTAAGGTTGGTGCTCACACCTCCGCAGCCGTGAGCTCCCTGGTAGCCCCTGTTGCATCTGCACATCCGAGCGGCCGCAGACCTAGCGGACTCGCGCCTACAGCCCTTCCTGGCGCCTGCTCTCCAGGCAGCTCCTAGCCTCATGGAGAGCCCCTTCCGACCAGCACCCCTGCTTCCTCTTGCCCCCCCACCTGAAGTCCAGCAGCCCCAGCACAGCTGTTTGAATTCCTCCCTCCTCAAAATCGGACCCCACTGTGGCGGCCCCGCCAGCACACTGCTTCGCTCTTGAGAGGTCTCAGGAAATGTGACATGGATTGGCAGCTTCGTACTCAGCAGTGGTCACTGAACAACCCAAGGCGAGGACCCACCGGGGTCTCCCGGATCTTGTTCCCCACTAGCGAACTTCTCCCCATGGTCTCTCAGACTTGGAGAGCTTGGCCTGTCAGGCTCTCTATGGCCCCTGGTCCTGGGAGGTGAGGGTGGGGTGGGGGCAGGTACAGCCCCCAAGTGGGGCCTCCAGAGGATCCCTCTGTAAGAGCTGGGTCCTGACTCTCCCTCACACCTCACATTTGCAGGCTGATTTGTGCAATTTCATTTTTAAAATTATAATCTCCCAAGTGTTTGGGGATCCAGACCATAATTTCCACTCTGAAGCATTAGAATCTATTCTGAACTCCCAATCCATATTTAGTGATTACTCCTCCATCTTATCCAAGAGTCAGTTAGCCACAGTGCCCTTTCCCCTTCAGCCTGGCCACCAGCCGCAGTTTCATTGCAAATTGTCTTGGCATTTTGGGAGATTTCATGCTTTGCAACGCAGAGAGATTTCAACTTGTGCATAATCTTTCTCACCTAATTGCAGTTTCGTGTTGTTGTATGGAGTTAATGCCAGCTTCATTTTTATTCTCCTCTAAAATGTTAACAGTTCATTGCTTTAAAAAAGACTCCACTGAACGGCCTCAGCTATGGCGAATGGTGGTGGCGTCGGCGGCGAATCTGAATGCTGTGAGGGAGACCATGGGCGTTCTGCTTGAGGTTTCAAGAATTTTGAATACTGGCTGAGATATGGAAACTCTGTCTATTTGTGTATGGCTTTGTGAACAAGGAATCAACCCAGAAGCTTTATCATCAGTTATTAAGGAACTTTGCAAGGCCTCCGAAGCACTAAAGGCTGCTGAAAATATGACAGGTTGACTTTCTGGAGAAATCCTGATGAGATATGTCCAGCTCTGCAAGAGGGCTTAAAGATTGCATTGTAGTCAAGAATGTAGAATGAAATTACTGCATGCGGAAATATAGAAATATTTTGTTTTTGCTTTTTAAGAATTATAAACTATAGCTTTATAAATCAGTGGAAAGTGGCTTAAGAGAGAACTATCAAATATGTTTACTTCACATCGTATTCATTTTGTTTAAAGGCCCTAATGCTTTGGCACTGCTGTGTTCATATTTATGTATTCCTTATTTATAGCTCTGATAGCTTTAATTTTCTAAGCAGTCTGTCTATCAGATGTGCACATCACTGTGCTTAGTTGAGTCTAGTGGAGCCCATCAGTAGTGATATAGTAGTAATGACTTGTAACATTTCCATTATAAACTTTAATTTTGAATTGTTTATGCATAATAATTGTGGAGTTAGTTGTGTTGAGCTGTAAGTTGACAGAATTGCAGCCATTTGTGAATTTTTATTTAGATTCATTATGAATATTAGAATTTTTTTTAAATAAGATAATCGAAAGCATTTCTTGTGCACTCTTTAATGAAGAGTATTTAGTTTTATAAACATAAAGTTTGGCTGGCTGTTAATGTGAATCAGACCATTTTTATACTGAAAAATAAAGCTTAGAAACTTAGATTTAAAAGTAATGATAGTGCTTAACTTAGTATTATTTGTAGTTTTATTCATTTAAATCTAATGAGAATGTTTTACTTTCTAAGTTTTATACCCTATAAATGAAGGTCTAAAAAAATAATTTATAAAATGAAATATGGCCAACATGCAAAATTCCCTTTTGGTTTTATTATGTAAAAGTAATTTGAGTCTTAACTAGTAAATCTTGAGTAAAACTTAGGATAGTGTTATTCTCTTCCTGTAACAGAATTTCAATAGAAGATTTTTCACAAGATTAATATGAATTTAATCTGATTGCATTGTTTCTTAAATTTTAGACTTTTAAGTTTACATTTAAATGATAGTACAAGCATTCCCTCTTCAGTAGCATTTTTTTTTCAGATATGCTGAAGTGGTTTCAAAAAAGAGTAATATTTAAATAGCAACTTGACTGTTTTAAAAATCTAGTCTTTTAACTAGTTTGGCTTTTTAAACACATGGCATCTTTATCAAGCACACTGGAAAGGTCTATTGACAGAACTGATTGAGAGACAATAACTTGTGACAATAAGTCATTTGATTGATAAACACTGCAAACACTGCATGTTATTTACAAAATCATATACAGAAAACACTTTTGTCAAGCTCTTAATTTGAGCAAAATTTGTATATAGTCTGAGGCCTTAAAAGTTGATAGTTTCATTTATGATTTTGTAGATTAAGTTATTTATGTATGAAACAAAGCTGGAAAATATATTGAAAAGGGATTGTTTACAGAGGGCTTCTTCAATGTATTACATTCCTGAAATGTAAACATATTTTAATGTATATTTAAATAGTATTTAAGGGAATCAAACAAAATAGTGATGCAGTTGCAGTGTGTGCATATTGTCAGTGACAAAATTAAAACCATTTCAGAGGTATTGGCATGTACTTTTGATTTAATATTTGCATCTGTGAATTCAGCTTGTGTTCCCAGAGATATTAAATAAATATTTAGATGATTTTTTAGTTATGTGTGATTTAAGGCCATTTAAAGGTAGGTTATACAACTTAATTGTATTTACAACTTAATATCAGTTTTGAAGTGTAAAATGGAATACTTTTCCCCTGGTAATGAAAGGAAATAGCTATATTAACATTGCCCCAGGCTTGAAAACAGAGTTGGCAATTGAAATAAGTGTGAGATTATATTTTTCTCTACTTCAAATAAGAGCTTCTTTACCTGGAGGGACATTACAAAATCCCTCATCTTAGGCTTTGTACAGAGTAGTGTGTTTTACACTTAGAGGATATCTCAATTTAGATGCTAAATTTTTATCATAAATTCATCTGTACTTAGATTTCATAAAATTTACAGCTGAAAACAGTTACATACATACCCAAGTTGTTCTAAACATACCTAAAATTTTTCCAATATCTGAATCAAATATCAGTTCGTAAACACATTTAAATTAACTAAGATGAACTAAAATTAAAAATTCACTTCCTCAGTCATACTGGCCCCATTTCAGGTGCTCAGTAGCCACACGTGGGACAGCACATCTCAAGTCATTTGCCCATCCTCTTGCCCTCAAACTCCAATCAATACACACTGACTTTACATCATCTTGGTATTATTTTATTTAATATGTATGTATTTTAACCAACCTTGTCTTACACATCTGGATTGCATATAATTGAGCATGACCCTTCTATTATTGTAGGAAGAACATGTAGATACTTGTGGGGCTTCTAGAAGAATACTTCCCAGTACTCTAAAACAGAGGGAAGGTATGCCTGGCACAGAGATAACAAGGAACTAGGCCAAGGTCAGAGGAGGTAGTGGAACCAGGCAGTCTGGCCCCTGCCTCCTGCTTACAATCATTAGGCTACACTGCCTCCCTGAAGGAGTATTCCCATAGACTCAGCCTGGGATTCGTCAGGGGTGGTGGCTCGCTGGATTTTGCCTGACCCAAGGCTGTCTTAAACACCCTATTCTGATCCATTGACTTGCCCAATAAATATTGTAGTCCACAGGGTTTTGAAGATTAAATGGAGACAATGGATGTGAAATCTATAGCATACTACCTGGCTGTCATGTTTTGAAGCTATATATACCCCAGAAAAACATGTTCTTTAATCCATTCTTGTGTGTGTAAATCTATTGTAAGAGAACCTTTTGATGAGGCTACTTCAGTTAAGGTATGACCCACCTCATTCAGGATAGTTCTTAATCCTATTGGAGTCCTTTGTTAATGGAATGAATACAGAGAGCGAGCGAGTGAGAAAGAATGCCACGGAAGCAAGAAGCTGAAAGCAATGAAACCCGGAAGAGAAGGGAGAGACCAGCAGACACCACCTTGTACCTTGTCCTGTGGCAGAAGGGCAAAGGATTGCCAGCAGCCAGTCTTCAGGCAAAAGTATTGCCTTGATGATGCCTTGATTTGGACAGTTTCCTGGCCTCAAAACTAAGCTGTAAATTCCCATTGTTTCAGCTGAACCATTTCATGGTATTTGCTTTAAGCAATTTAGTTTTAGGAAACTAAAGCACTGATACAAAGGAGTTTTGTAAATGTTAATCAGAAATGTTAAGGCGTTATTCTTGATGTTATTTGTACTTATCTAGCAACATAATTTCAGTGGCACCCCCAAAATTCTCAAGTGTCTTAAATTCGAAATGCACTTCTCATGAACAGAAGCAGACCCACTGTTTTCATAAGCTCTTGTATTTAAGTACTGTTTTTAGAAGCATGGACAAAACGTATTTAAATATAAGCCTATATACTGTGTGTGTGTAGGGAGAAAGATCAATATACCATACTAATAAAAGACTAATAACATGTAAAAAAAAAAAAAGACTCCTGTAGTCTCTTCAACAAACACTGCTGGGGCAACTAGAAATCTACATGCAAACGAATGAATGTGGACCCCTACCCCTCACCATATGCAAAATTAAGTAAAAATGGGTAATGACTTAAATATAAGAGCTAAAACTATAAAACTCTTACCTGAAAACAAAGGGAAGTATGTTCAGGATCTGGTAGTAGGCAATGGATTTTAGATTTTATACCAAAAGCAAGGCAACAGAAGAAAAAACAGATAAAATAGACTTGATCAAAATTTAAAACTTTCATGCATCAAAGGACATTTGCAAGGTAGAGACAACAGCCTACTAAATGAAAGAAAATATTTGGAAACACATCTACAGTAAGGGTTTAATATCCAGAATATGTAAAGAACTCTCACAGCTCAACAGAAGACCAACAACCCAGTTAGAAAATGGGCCAAGATAGACATTTCTCTAAAGAAGATTTACAAATGGCCAATAAACATTTAAAAAAATGCTCAGCATCGTTAGCTATTAGGGAAATGCAAAGCAAATCACAGTGAGATACATCTTCATATCCACTAGCATGGCTATTATTAAAAAAAAAACTGAAAATAGCAAGTGGTGAAAATGTGGAAAAATTGGAACCCCTATACATTTCTGCTGGGAATGTAAAATGGTGCAGCTGCTGTGGAAGACAGTTTGGCTGTTCCTCAGAAAGTTACACATAGAATTACCATATGACCCAGCAATTCCACTCCTAGGTATATACCCCAAAGCACTGAAAGCAGGGACTCCTACAGATATTTGTACACCAATGTTCACAGTAGCATTAGTCAAAATTGCAAAAGGTGGAAGTAACCCAAATATCCATCAACAGATGAATGGATAAACATAATGTTTTATATTCCTGCAATGCCATATTATTCAGCCATAAAAGAAATGAAGTTCTGATATGTGCAGCAACGTGCATGAACCTTGCAGACATCATGTTGAGTGGAAGAAGCCAGACACTAAAGGACAAATATTGTATGATCTCAGTGACATGAAATAATTCGAATAAACAAATTAATAGAGACAGAAAACAGAATAGTGTTTACCAAGGGAGGGAAGACAGGGCAATGAGGAGTTATTGCTTAATATTTATGAATTGTTTAGGATGATGAAAATGTCCTAGGAATAGATAGTGGTAAAGGTTACACGTTTTTGTCAGTATTCTTAATGTCACAGAATTGTTCATTTAAAAATGGTTAAAATTATTTTATACTTTGGATGGATTGCATGCTGTATGCATATATCTCAGTAAAGTTGCATTAAAAAAGAAAAAAACCACAATTGATCATTAAAATGATATTTTGGGGAAAATGGCTAAAATGATGATTTTTATGTTATGTATATTTTACCACAATAAAAAAAAAGTTTTTAAAAAACCAGAACACAGGGCTGAAATCCCTGCAGGGGGTGGGCTGTGTCATCTTGGTCTGGTTGTAGCACCTGTAGAGCCCTGTACAGCTTGTGACAGACCAGGTGAGTGAGCTCAGGCTGGTGGTCTGCATCAGGAGGGCTTGGCAGCATCTGGGGCTTGGTGACCTGCTGCACAGCCACCCTCAGTGTGGAGAAAAGACACCGATGGGTTTCTGCTTGGAGATATAGTGCAGCACAGTGTGGAAGGGTGCTGGCTCTGGGGCCGAATTACCTGGGTTCAAAGCCCAGCATCGCAAATTACTGCTGGGGAATTTGACTAACATCTCTGTTCTCAGTTTTCCCACCTGTAAAATGGGTGTGAAAATAGTAACCACTTCATAGGTTAGTGTGAGGAGAAATAAGTTAATATATAGAAAGTGCTCAGAATGGTCCCTGATGGTAAACAACATCTTAATGTTAACTATTTTAAAATTAATATTTTAGCATATTATTTCAGAGCTAGGTATTGGTGCTGAGGATTTGTCAGAGGGCCATCCCACACGGCCTTGCAACCTTCAGAGCATCCTGTGCTGTCTCCTTCCAGGATGAGAAGTCCCTGGGGTGAGGGGACATGGGCCGGGCAGCAGAAACACTTCCTCCTGAGAGTGGGTGTGGACTCCTGACCCTGCCAGCCTGCTTGCAGCATTGAGCTCTATGTCTCGGGTCTGCTTTTTCTTCAGAATTGGTTCTGGGGTTCAAAGTTCACAGGCCATCATTTCTGACCCACTCCCATTTGAAGCCTGAGACCTGATCCTGAGACGTTCCATGTTTTCTGTGACCCATCTGGAATATTCTAGAATCACATAATAAAATTCAAAGAGCATCAGTAAGTGAAAATATTTTAGAAGCTTCTAGAGTGAAAGAGAAGATCACTCACAAAGACATCAGACATCTCAGTAAAACTTGGGATGCAAGCAGTAAATAAAGACAAAAGTGTTAAGTATTGAAGTAAAAGATCATTGACTCCAGAATTTTATATTTAGCCAAACTGTCATTTAAATCTGAGAAGGTTATAAAAATGTTCTCTGGCACACAAGGTTTCAGAAATCTTGCCAGGCAAAGGCATGCATTAAAAACTCTTAGAAAGGGCCTACTCATTCAATTTTGCACTGAAACCCTAGCAAAGGCAACAAGGCAAGTAAGAGGCAAACATATTGGAAAAAAGAATTGTAAAGCTCTCTACTCCTACACTCAGATGACACAGCTGTCGGTGTGGAAAATCCTAAGGAATCCACAGAACAAGTCCTGCAGTTAATAAGTTGAGCATGGCTGCAGTGTTCACAGTCAATGTACATGCATCAAGCATATTTTTATATATTAGCACTGTAAAACTGGAAACAAAAATTTTAAAACCCAGTGCCATTTACAACATCTCCAAAAACTGAAATATTTAAGTATGAATCTAAAAAAAAATTGAATTTGTATGCTGAAAATGTTAAAGTGCTGATGAAAGAAATGAAAGGAGATGTAAATTAATGAGAGGACATATTGTGTTCATGGATAGAAAATTTCAAAGAGTGAAGATATGATCCAGTGATGTAACACAATACCATTCTAAACCTCAGAAGGCTCTTCCCAGATAGAGATAAGCTGACTCTAAAATGTATATGGAAAGGGGAAAAAACTAGAATATCTAAATTAGTTTTTTTATTGTATGATTCCATTTATACTAAATATCCAGAGCAGGCAAATTAATGGAGACCAAAAGTAGATTACAGGTTACCAGAGGCTGGAGGCAATGGGTGATCAGGGGCAATGGGGAGTTATTGCTTAATCAGTACAGAATTTCTATCAGGGTGATAAAACAGACAGTGGTGATGGCTGTACAGCATTGTGAATGTAATTATGGCACTGAGTTGTACGTTTAAAATGGTTAAAATGACAAATTTCATGTTATATATAAAAGGGCAAATTAACCCTAAAATATAATTTTAAATAATGGAATGGGAAGTAAGCAGGAGGTAAGAAACTCTTGTACCCAAGAACTCCCACTGTCAAATATTAATCTAGTCTCCATGCTTCCTGGTTCCAAAGTGTTATCACTCTTTTGGTTATCTATTAAGTCCCATCCTATAATACTCCTCTCCTTCCTGCATCATCTCCATGTCACAGAACTCTGTTCCCACATCTGTGCTCTCCGACTTTTAGGAATGTCTTTGTCTTAAACCCTTATAACACCTTGACCAGCCAGCTTAATTGTGTGGTCAACTTCCCTGTGAAAGTGATGCCCACCAGGCCTAAGAGGGCCATCATGACCTCTTTGTGATTTCTCACCCTGTTGGTAAGCCCTGAATAAAATTCATGTGTTAGAAAATGCCTGGTGTCTTCTTTGGCCTCTGAGCTGGCAAAGCCCTCATGGGCCATGACATTAGCCCATGTCATCAATTTTATTAATTTTCTCAAAGAACCAACTTCTGGTTTTGTTGATTCTCTCTATTGTTTTCTTCTTCTCAATTTATTTATGCTCTAATCTTTGTTATTTCTTTCCTTTTGTTTGCTTTGGGGTTAGTTTGCTGTGTTTTTCTCTAGTTCCTTCAGGTGAACAGTTAATTCCTCAAGTTTTGCTCTCTCTCCTCTTTAAATATAATCATTTTAGGGCAATAAATTTCCCTCTCAGCACCACCTTTGCTGCATCCCTCAAGTTTTGATATGTTCTGTTTTCATTGTCATTTGCTCCAAGGTATTTACCAATTTCTCTTGTAATTTCTTCCTTTACCCCCTGGTTTTCTAAGTGTGTTGTTTAGTCTCCATATATTGTGAATTTTATGACCTTCTGCCTGTTACTTATTTCCAACTTCATTCCATTATGATCTGAGAAAGCATTTTTTTTTCAGTTTTATTCAAACACAATCACATAACATACAATCATCCATGGTATACAGTCAACCGTTCACAGTATGATAATCTAGTTATGTGTTCATCACCACAATCTATTTCTGAAGATTTTCCCTACATCAGAAAGAATCAGAACAAGAACAAAAAAAAATAAAAATGAAAAAAGAACACCCAAACCATCCCCCCATCCCATCCCATCTATCATTTAGTTTTTATCCCCGTCTTTCTACTCATCCACTAGATAAAGGGGGTGTGATCCACAAGGTCCTCACAATCACACTATCACCCATTGTAATATACATTATTATATAATCCTCTTCAGGAGTCCAGACTGCTGGGTTGGAGTTTGGTAGTTTCAGGTATTTGCTTCTAGCCATTGCAATACATTAAAACCTAAGAGGTGTTATCTATATAGTGCATAAGAATGTCCACCAGAGTGACCTCTAGATCCCACCTGAGATCCCTCAGCCACTGATCCTATTTCGTCTCATTTTGCATCCCCCTTTTGTTCAAGAAGATACTCTCAGTCCCACGATTCCAGGTCCAGACTCATCCCTGGGAGTCACATCCTGCATTGCCAGGGATGTTTACACCCCTGGGCATCGGGTCCCACGTAGAGGGGAGCGCAGTGAGTTTGCCTGTCAAGGTGGCTCAGTTAGAGAGAGAGAGGGCCATATCTGAGCAACAAAGAGGTACTCAGGGGGAGACTCTTAGGCACAATTATATGTAAGTTTAGCCTCTCCTTTGCAGCAACAAGCTACATGAGGGCAAGTCCCATGATCGAGGGCTCAGGACATCAAACCGCCAGTCCCAATGTTTGTGACAACATCAACACCAATCCAGGTGAGGAAGTCCAACACTTCTGCACCTTCCCCCAGCTCCTCAGGGTTGGGTGGTGGGGGAGGCTGTAAATATATATTTTATTATCTGCCCAAATTACTTTGGAATGTGTCACTATTTCACTTTAGCCTATACTAACCTACCTTATCTCA
>PVKY010001484.1:0-31638 GCA_004027775.1 Bradypus variegatus | reverse complement strand
ATTATGTCCCCCAAAATGCCATTATCTTTGATGCAATCTTGTATGGGCAGATGTATTAGAGTTGACTAGATTGTAATTCTTTGAGTATTTCCATGGAGAAAGTGTGGATGATAACTCTGGATGATTTCCATGGAGCTGTGGCCCCACCCATTCAGCATGGGCCTTGATTAGTTTACTAGAGCACTATATAAGCTCAGACAGGAGTGAGCTTGCTATAGCCAAGAGGGACACTTTGAAGAATGCACAGGAGCTGAGAGAGGAGCTGCAGTTTACAGAGACATTTTGGAGATGGGCTTTGAAAGCCGATTTTTGCTCTGGAGAAGCTAAGAGAGGACAAATGCCCTAAGAGCAATTGAGAGTGATACACTGAAGAGAACTGCAGCTAAGAGAGGACAAAATCCTCCAAGAGCAACACTTTGGAGAAAGCCATTTTAAAATGCAACCTGGGAGCAAGTAGATGCCAGCCATGTGCCTTCCCAGCTAACAGAGATTTTCCGGATGCCAATGGCCTTTCTCCAGTGAAAGTGCCCTTTGTTGAGGCTTTACCTTAGATACTTTATGGCATTAAGACTGAAACATGGAAACAAATAAACCCCCTTTATAAAAGCCAATCCATTTCTGGTATTTTGCATAATGGGCAGCATTAGCAAACTGGAACAAGCTCTAAATGCAAAAATTAAAAAGGAAGAAAGAGCTAAAACCAAAGACCTAATTGAACAATGGAAGAACCTGGAGAATGAACAACAAACTTACCCTAAAGCAAGTAGACAGAAAGAAATAAAAAGATTAAAGCAGAAATAACTGATATGGAGAACAAAAAAAAATAGAATAAATGAAATCAAAAGTTGGTTCTTTGAGAAGATCAACAAAATTGACAAACCCTTAGCTAGACTGCCAAAATCAAAAGAGAGAAGACCCAAATAAACAAAATCAGAAATGAGGGGGGGAACAGTACTGTGAATCAGGAAGAAGTTTTAGAAATCATAAGAGGATACAATGAACAACTGTATGCCAACAAACCAGACAACTTAGAGGAAATGGACAATTTCCTGGAAATACATGAACAACTTAGAATGGCTTGAGAAGAAATAGAACACCTCAACAAACAATCACATGTAGAGAGATCCAATGAATCATCAAAAATCTTCCTAAAAAGAAAAGCCCAGGGCCAGATGGCTTCACAGGGGAATTCTACCAAACATTCCAAAAAGAACTGACACCATTCCTGATTAAATTCTTTCAAAAAATTAAAGAAAAAGGAAGACTACCTAATTCATTTTATGATGCTAATATCAATCTAATACCAAAACCAGATAAAGATGCTACAAAAAAGGGAAACTACAGGCCAATCTCCCTAATGAACATAGATGCAAAAATTCTCAACAAAATACTTGCAAATCAAATCCAAAGACACATTAAAAGAATTACACCACGGCCATGTGGGATTCATTCCAGGCATGCAAGGGTGGTTCAACATAAGAAAATCAATCAATGTAATACAACACATTAACAAATCAAAAGGGAAAAATCTAACGATCATCTCGATAGATGCTGAAAAAGCATTTGACAAAATTCGGCATCCTTTTCTTGATAAAAACTTCAAAAGGTAGTAATTGAAGGAAATTTCCTCAATATGATAAAGGGTATATATGAAAAGCCCACAGCCAGCATAGTACTCAATGGTGAGAGACTGAAAGCCTTCCCTCTAAGATCAGGAACAAGACAGGGATGCCCGCTATCACCACTGTTATTCAACATTGTGCTGGAAGTGCTAGCCAGAGCAATCCGGCAAGACAAAAAGATAAAAGGCATCCAAATTGGAAAGGAAGAAGTAAAACTGTCATTATTTGCAGATGATATGATATTATATTTGGAAAATCCTGAGAAATTGATGACAAAGCTACTTGAGCTATTAAACCAATTTGGGAAAATGGCAAGATACAAGATTAATGCACAAAAGTCAGTAATGTTCCTATATCCTAGTAATGCCCTAACTAAAAAGGCAATCAAGAAAAAAAATTTCTTTCACAACAGCAACTAAAAGAATCAAGTGTCTAATATCTTTTAACCAAGGATGTAAAGGATTTGTATACAGAAATCTATAAAATATTGCTAAAAGTAATCAAAGAAGACCTAAATAAATGGAAGGACATTCTGTGTTCATGGATCAAAAGACTAAATATTGTTAGGATATCAATTCTACCCAAACTGATCTGCAGATTCAATGCAATTCCAATCAAAATTCTAACAACCTACTTTGCAGACTTGTAAAAGCTAGTTATTTAATTTATTTGGAAGGGAAAGGGGCCTCAAGTTGCCAAAAAGTTTCTAAAAAAGAAAAACAAAGTGGGAACAAAGTCATTTAATGTGACTTTAAAGCCTAATATAAAGCCACAGTGGTCAAAACACCATGGTACTGGCACAAAGACAGACATATTGATCAATGGAACTGAATCAAGAGTTTGGAAATAGATCCCCAGGTCTATTGTCAAATGATTTTCGCCAAACCCCCAAAACCACCAAACTGGGACAGAATAGTCTCTTCAACAGATGGGGGTGAGAGAACTTGATACCCATATCCAAACAAATGAAGAGGACCCTACCCCACACCCTGTACAAAAATTAACGCAAAGTAGATGAAAGACCTAAATATAAGAGCCAGTACCATGAAACTCCTAGAAGATATTATAGGGAAACATCTTCAAGACCTAGTAGTAGGAGGTAGCTTCTTAGGCCTTATACCCAAAGCAGAAATGAAAGAAAAAAAATAGATAAATGGGAATTCCTCAAAATCAAAAGGTTCTGTGCCTCAGAGGACTTTGTCAAAAAATTGAAGAGGGAGTCAACTCAATGGAAGAAAATATTTGGAAATGACATATCTGATGACACTGATATCCAGCATATATAAAGAAACTTTACAATGCAACAATAGTATAATTATAAAATGGGCAAAGTTATGAAATGACATTTTTCTGAAGAGGAAATACAAATGCCTAAAAAACACATGAAGAAATGTTCATATTCACTAGCTATTAGGGAAATGCAAATCAAAACCACAATGAGATATTATCTCAGACCAATAAGAATGGCTGCTATTAAACAAATAGGAAACTACAAAT
Organism: Bradypus variegatus; assembly: GCA_004027775.1. NCBI lineage: Eukaryota > Metazoa > Chordata > Mammalia > Pilosa > Bradypodidae > Bradypus > Bradypus variegatus. The sequence goes on along the minus strand of PVKY010001484.1, from coordinate 28,519 downwards.
GCTAGAGAAGACATAGAGAAATTGGAATTCTTATCAACTGCTGGTTAGAATGTATAATGATACAGCTGCTGTGGAAGACAGTTTGGCAGTTCCTCAGAAAACTAAACATCAAGTTACCTTATGATCTGGCAATACCACTACTAGGTATTTACCCAGAAGATCTGAAAGCAGTGACATGAACAGATATTTGCACACTGATGTTCACAGTGGCATTAATCACAACTGCCAAAAGATGGAAACAATCCAAGGGTCCTTCAAAAGATGAGTGGGTAAACAAAATGTGGTATATACGTATATTGGAATACTATGCAGCAGTAAGAAGAAATGAGGTCCTGAAACATATGACAACATGGATGAACCTTGAAGATATAATGCTGAGTGAAAAAAGTCAATAAGAAAGGAGAGATATTGTATGTTAACCACTACTATGGACTCCCTGCATAATGTAAAATCAGTGTCTTAAAATGTAGACTATAGGGAAAGCTAGAGAAGGGGGAAAGACTACCTAATATGTCCAGACCTATTAATGAGGTTAAACTTAGGGTATGAGAATGGACAGGGGTGATGAAGTTTCATTAATGGAATTATTAGTATTAGTGCCATATTGAAGGCAAACAGGATTGAAAGGGTTGCTTAAAGGCATGTAATCCATAGATTAACCCTACAAATATAAATAAGTGCTAGTAGGATCTAATTCTAAGGTATGACATTGGTACAGAGAGTTAACAACAGAATGGCATATGGGAAAAACTACCTATTGCATACTATGGACTATATTTCATAGGAATACCTTACTAGTACCACAATAATACTAGGGATAAATAATTAGGGGGTGATAAGAACTTTGGGGCATTTGGGTTATAATTGTTTGAAATTGGGAGTAATGATGATTGTACAACTAAGTTTAGATGGTGTGATTATCTTGGACAGAATATACGCTATATGAAATTAGGAACCCCCTATTTAATAGGCCTGGCCCTCAATCTTGAGGCTTGCTCTTGCGAAAGTTATGGCTGTAAATGGAGGTTAGACCTACCTATAATTATGCCTATGCAGCACCTCCAGAGAACCTCTTTTGTTGCTCAGATGTGGCCTTTCTCTCTAAGCCCAACTTGGCAAATAAATACATTAACATTGCCCCTACATGGGACATGACTCGCAGTGGAGTGAGTTTCCCCAGTGATGTGGGCCATGACTCCCAGGAATGAGCATGGCCCAGACATCAAGGAATTGAGAAAGTCTTTTTGACCAAAAGGGTGAAAAGAAAGGTAACAAAATAAGGTTTCAGTGGCTAAGAGATTTCAAATAGAGTCCAGAAGCTCTCCTGGTGGTTACTCTTATGCAGGCTCCAGGTAGATATTCCAAATGGCCACAGTATGCCAAACCCAAATCAACAGTAGCCCCCAAAATCCTAAAGAATACCCAGGTCCCCATCAGAGACTCTACAAATAAAGTTTCACTCACTAAGTTTATTTTTCAGAAATTTAGATCCTCCAGAGTTTTCCTAAGCCAGATAAGTCCCAAAACCCAGAGGCAACAGCCTCTTCAAGAACATCAACCAGATGTGTTACCTTTCCCATAATGATGACACCTCTTTTCAATATGAACAAGTTAGGATGGTCACTGCCTAGACACCCCTGAAGATTAAGACAGTGATCAAATGAGAGGGAGGAGTAGCAACAGACAAGATAGGATTTAACAAAGGATTACGAATACTGAATCTTTACATATATATACATATATATATATATTAATTCTGTAGGGTATTAGAATAGCTAGAAGGAAACACCTGAAATGGTGGAAGTGTAACCCATGATATTCTTTGAAATTTTCTCTGTAACTACTTGCTAAATCATATTTTGAAAGCTATCAGTTTTCTGTTAATGTTATATTTCTGTGTGTTGTATTTCACAATAAGAAATGAAAAAAAAAAGACAGGATTCCCATACACTACCACCCCACCAACAACTTGCATTGGTGTGGAAAATATGTTACAATGATAGTATTATTTTATAATTGTACTATTATTAACTTAGGGTTCACCATTAGTGTAGTTTAGTTCCATAGATTTTTAAAAAATTTTTATTCTGTTACCATATATACACACATAAAGATTCTTGGTTGGCCATTTTTTCCTTTCAGCACTTTAAATATGTCCTTCCACTGCCTTCTTGCTTCCACTGCTTCTGTTGAATAATCAGCATTTACTCTCATTGAGGTTCCTTTGTACAAGATGCACTCTCTCTCTTTTGTGATTTTCCAGATTCTCTCTTTTTTATTCTGACATTCGACAGTTTGATTAATATATGTTTTGGTGTTTTTCTACGTTTATTATGCTTGGAATTCACTGAGCTTTTTCGATTGTGTATATTTATGTCTTTCATTAAATTTGGGCAGTTTTTTTCATTATTTCTTTGAATATTCTCTCTACCCATTTCTCTCTCTCTTCTTCCAGGACTCCCACAACATGTGCTCCAGTTTGCTAATGCTGCTGTCATGCAAAATACCTGAAATGGATTGGCTTTTATAAGAGTGGATTATTTGGTTACAAGTTTACAGTATGAAGGCCATGAAAATGTCCAAATTAAGGCATCAACACAAGTATACCTTCAGTGAAGGAAGGCCAATGGTGTCTGGAAAACCTCTGTAAGCTGGGAAGGCACGTGGCTGGTGCCTGCTGATCCCGGGTTGTGTTTCAGCTCCACTCTCAGCTCCGGTGTGTTCTTCAAAATGTTGCTCTTGGGGTGTTTTGTCCTCTCTTAGCTTCTCCACAGCAAAGTGTCAGCAAAGGTCTTCTTTCAATGGCCATCTCCAAAATATCTCTCTTGGCTGTAGCAGCATCTGGGTCTGTGTGGCTCTTTTTGAAGTACTCCAGTAAATCAATCAAGACCCACCTCGAATGGGCAGGGCCACACTTCCATGGGAATAGTACAATCAGGGTAATCACTTATAGTTGGGTGGGTCACATCTCCATGGACACAACTTAATCCAAAGATTGCAACCTAATCAACACTAATCTGTCCTCACAAGACTGCATTAAAGAACATGGCATTTTGGGGGACATAATACATCCAAACCAGCACAACATGTATATTGGCAAGCTTGATGATCTTCCATGGGTTTCTCAGGCTGTCTTTACATTTCTTCATTTTTTTTCCTTTCTGCTCTTCACATTGAATGATTTAATTTTTCTTATCTTCAAGTTCACTAATTGTTTTTCCAACAACTCCAATCTGCTGCTGAATACCTGTAGGGAATTTTGTTATTTCCATTACTGTGATTTTCAGCTCTATGTTTTTCAAGACTTCTGTTCTCCTTGTTCACATTCTCTTTGTGCTCATCTATTGTTTTCCTGATTTCTTTTCTTTCTTTTCCATGGTTTTAATGATCATTTTGAGCATATTTAGGGCCATTTTTTGAAAGTCTTTGTCTGGTATATCCCAGGTCTAGTCCTCCTCATTGATGGTTTCTAATGCTTCATCATGTTCCTTTGCATGGATCACATCATTTCCCATTTTCCTTGTTTTACAATGTTTTTTTGAAACCTGGGCATTTTGGTATTTTAATGTGTTGTCTTTGGAATGTAGACACTGAGGCATCTGTTGTTTAAGCTTGTATCCAGCTAGCATTATGACAGAGATCTCCTTGGAGCTTACCAAAAAAAAAAAAAAGAAAAAGAAAACACCTGCCCCCAGTATTTGCACATGGGGCTATGCAATTGTTATCCTTCAGAGATTATCCATTCAAAATGTTAAGAGAATATCCAAAGGCAAAATTGTAGGGACTCCCCAGTCTTTTCTGTGCACACATCTTGTTCTGGATGTGCATGCATGTTCCTAGGAATTCTTTTATTTATGTGGATCCAAATGTCCCCCTGTGTCACAGCCCTGGGTGCCTTATTATATGTCCCACAGCCAATCCTTTCCCCCAGGTAGCTGCAATTTGACTGTTCTCCGACAGCATTCTTTAGGACAGCTCTGTGCCTCCTCTACACTCAGTGCAAGTTCTGGGATGGTGAACCTGCAACAAATGACCTGGTTTCGTCCCTCGGGCCGCCACAGAGAGATTGGCACTGACATGCAGACAGCCAGCATGTGCACAAGGGCTACTCGGCTCCCTCTGGAACTGGAACCGGGTACCTGCACTGGGAACTCAGGCTTGTTCCGTGTGGAGACCAAGAGGGGATGGGGCAGGGACCAGGAAGGGCACAACAAGGAGGTTTCCCTACCGTTTTTAAGTTGCCTTTTTTTTTAATTTGCACTCACCCTGTTATTGCCACCTTTTAACTGTTCCCAGAGCTTTGAGAAAGAGATTTCTGCCAGTCTTGCAAAGTTCCTTTAGAGGACAGAGTACTGGAACTTCTCACACTACCATCTTATCAGGTTCCATCACAATAGGTTTTTAATAAAATACACAGGGCTTTAACAGAACAAGGGCTACGTGCCTCCAATGCTAACTGGGTTTATTCTTCTGGCAGTGTTCTGCGGCTTTATAATATCATACATTAGGAGTAAAGTTTATTGAAAAATTCTATATTTGTAACCTCATTATTACCTGACACAATGCATGTGAAAATACACTATAAATTTAAAATTGGCCCTAAGGAAGAAGGGTAACCAAAATATCTACTCTGTTAGTTATGAATAGCAATCTGAGGAGGGCACTAAAACCAACTGTTTCCCTTGTCTTGAAACGTCACTTCATATTTAAGTTCAGAAAGCGCTGCCTAAAAATCATTTTTACTTTTCAGACTTTTCTTTGGAGCAGAACTGTTCTTGTGCCATATGAAGCATGCAAATTTGATCCCCAGGAAGAGAGCGGAAGTAAAGTCACTCTGTGTTAAGAGTGAAAAGAGGAAATCAGACTTAGTTCTAGCTCTGTATTTTAAGCATTCCAGCCTCCTAAATTTCTAACCACTGATTCATGCATGGATTTTGTTTGAACTCATCTGTGCTCAATGGCAGACATCGTGGAATCAAAAATTCCAACTAGAAGGCTTGCTTACCTCACGTCTTCCTTTTGTCAGTTCTATTGAGAATTCAAAAAAAAAAAAAGTTAAGAAGGCTGAAATAATGAGAAATTATTAAGAACAAATTTTCATTTATCGTGAATAAATTAATAGCAGAATTACTAAAGGACCCTGAAATACAGACAGTAATTTGAGACATTTAAGAAATAACCATAAAAAAATCACTGTCACAAAAACTAAACTGTTTAAATTGCTTAATAAATCTCTGTTCTCAACTTTCATAACAAATGCACACTTTGCTGTTCTATGATCTCTCTCCTCTCCTTTACTGAAAAGGGAAGAAAAGTAATAATCTAAAAGTGATTATAAATTATTGGTTAATACATTTTAAAAATGTAAGCATAGTATCTCCTTCAAGCTCAACCCCAAGGTGAGTAACATTTCAGTATGCATTATCATCTTGTAAACTCAAGACAGTTTTAACAAATACATTAACATTTATTCTGTTATCTGAGTCTACTGATCATCTCATTGAATTAGTCCCTGAATTTTTTTTATGAGAATATGGCCTTTTCATATAAATATTCAATTTGTGCCTCAATTGATTAGCAAGAGTTTTGATAATGTTTCTATGGCTCCCTAAATAAGTGAGAACCAAGACATTTGTGCTCGGCCTCTTCTCTGGGTGTGTATGAGCCCACACGATGCATTCCTGGATTTTACCTTTAATAGGCAATTCCTAAGTAGTGTAATATCAACATTGTTACTCTCTCTAATTCCACAGCAATATGTTTGTCGTTTTAGAAAACTTATTATATGTCTCATAGTGTTTCTTTAGAAAGTACCCCTGGAATTGACTGCTGAAAACTGAGATAGGTGTTTGTGGAGGGGCTCAGTGTTTGGACCGAACGTCTGGGTGCACAAGACCAAGCAGAGAAGAAATGCTAGCTGCAGGCAAAGCTGGAACAGGAATAGCGTTATAAAAAGTGGAGCAGACCAAGAATGCTTGCCCAAAACAATAGCAAAACTTAAAGAAAAATGGTCTCCCATCCGGAGTCTAGTCATGCTCTTTATAATGCGAAGACCTAGCGATTTAACACCCTGTTACGGCTTCGGTTACATATCTCATCTTTCCCCTCAAAGGAATCTAGGCGGAACCGCTGTAGATTGCCCTATCTGTTCAAGAGCACTTCTTTTTGGAATAATTAACAAGAGGAGAATAAAGCCTGTAACTACAAACAGGCTACAGCAAGATACAGCCACACGATGGCACTGCCTTAAAAGACCTAAAAGGGAGGCCCGCGAGCTTGGGGGCTGGCAGGGAGCGCCGGTACTGCCCGCCGCGACCGGGTGCGCGGGGGTCGAGAAAGCGATCCCCGGATGATCGTGTTCGCGTCATGGAAATAGCGCTTCGGGACCCCCCTTTTGTTTTCGGAGCAGATCCCGCTGTCCTCCTAGCCGGGCCTCGTCCCCAGGGCCGGCTGGACCCTGCGCCCCCAAGCTGGGCGGTTGAGGCGGGCCTCGATTTTCCCGAAGCGTCCGTAGTGCGCGAAATTCTTTCCCGTGGGCCTTCCCAGTCGCCCTGGGGTCTCGACCACCGGGCCGCGCTGGACACGCGCTCCCGCAGGTAGGACCTACGAGGGCGGACCCAAGTTCGCAGCCCCGGGAGACTGCCGCTTAGACGGCTGAAAGCCCGCAGGACCCCCAGACCTGCACCCCGGCTCTCCTCTTCCCCCACCCCTAGGGTATAACCCTTCCCGCAGCGGCAGGAACCGGCCCGGGACGCGCGCACCGCTGCCAAGTCGTGATTTTCAAGCCACTCGGTCCGCCGAGGACCGCGGAGGCTCCCACCCCACAAACAGGAAGGAGAGGAGGGGGACCCACGTTCCGGCAGAGGGAGGGTCCTTCCCAGCAGCGCAGCTCGGCAAGGCAGAGGGCGGGGCGTCCAGGGGAGGGCGGGCCGGGGGCACCGCGGGGCTGGGTGGGAGGTGGGCAGGCCGGGGTCTCTGAGGGGGCAGCCTGGGAGGGGGGGAAAAAGAGGAGTGGGACGGGGGACTCCGAGGGGCGGGATGGGGGCGGGGGAGGCCACGCCCGCCCCTTTTCCACCCCCGCCCTCTACCCCCCAGGTCCTCGCGCCCCCGCGGCCTTGGGCCCGGGGCGGGGCCTGCGCGTCGGTGGGGTAGAAAAGGGCGCGGCGCTGTCGGCAAGGTGACAGCCCCGCGCCCGGACGGCAAGTCGGGCAGCCGCCATGAGCGCTGCGCTCTTCAGCCTGGACGGCCCGGTGCGCGGTGCGCTCTGGCCTCCGGAGCCCGCCGCTTTCTACGAGCCGGGCCGCGCGGGGAAGCCGGGCCGGGCCGCCGAACCAGGGACCCTGGCGGAGCTGGGCGCCGTCGCGCCTGCCATGTACGACGACGAGAGCGCCATCGACTTCAGCGCCTACATCGACTCCATGGCCGCTGTGCCCACTCTGGAGCTGTGCCACGACGAGCTCTTCGCCGACCTGTTCAACAGCAACCACAAGGCTGGCGCGGCGGGGAGCACGGGGACCCTGGAGCTGCTGCCCGGTGGCCCCTCGCGCGCCCCCGGCCCGGCCCCGCGGTCACTTAAGCGCGAGCCCGACTGGGGCGACGGCGACGCGCCCGGATCGCTGCTGCCCGCGCAGGTGGCAGCGTGCGCGCAAACCGTGGTAAGCCTGGCGACCGCTGCGCAGCCCACACCGCCCGCGTCCCCCGAGCCGCCGCGCGGCAGCCCGGGCCCGCGACCCCCACCTGCCGCCCCCCGGGACCGCGGTACTGGCAAGCGGGGTCCGGAGCGCGGCAGCCCCGAGTACCGGCAGCGGCGGGAGCGCAACAACATCGCAGTGCGCAAGAGCCGCGACAAGGCCAAGCGGCGCAACCAGGAGATGCAGCAGAAACTGGTGGAGCTGTCGGCCGAAAACGACAAACTGCAGCGGCGCGTGGAGCAGCTCACGCGGGACCTGGCCGGCCTGCGGCATTTTTTCAAGCAGCTGCCCGGCGCGCCCTTTCTCCCGGGACCCGGGGCCGCCGACGGCCGGTGACGCGCGGCCAGTGACTGAGCAACGACCTGACCTCAGATCCGCCGCCCGCCTGCCGGTCCGGGGCGCCGCGGGGTCCGCTTCTGTGGGTGCGCTACGACCCGAAGCCGCGGCGGACTTCCCACCACGGAGTGCGAGAGAAGCTAGAACTGGTTATATCTCCTTAAATTATTTTTATAATGGTAGCTTTTTCTACATCTTACGCCTTTGATGCAGTTAAGGTACATCTGTAAAAATGACTTCTCAAGACCCTTTGTATTGTAGATAAGAGGAAAAGACTGAGCATGCTCACCTTTTTTATATTAATTTTTACAGTATTTGTAAGAATAAAGAAGCATTTAAAATCCTCCCTGCTGTCTTGTGTTCGCCGTGATTCCTGCAGTGGGTCACCGAGAGCAGCTGCGGGATAGTGTGTCTCCCCATGGGGGAGCGAGCTTCTCGGAGCAGTCTCGTTTGCTTTTGAAAAATGCCAAAGTCTACCTTCAAATGTTTTATTTGAACTTGCTCAACATGTGTGAAGGGTGACTGTGAACTCGCGTTAGGCAATAGGTTTGTGGTGGAATGTGCTCCAAACTGCACAGTCTCGCTCTGGGAGGGGGCGGCGGGAATGTGAGGGGGAATCTGGTAACAGTCAAGGGTTCCCTTCCTTTAGTTGACTTGCCTTAGAGGAGGGCTTCAGAGAAGCTTGCTTGAAAATCTGCTCATAGTTGCTGTTGAGATTGAGGAAGTGAAAGCAAAATTCCATGAAAGCCGAAGATAATTCAAAGTAAGCAAAACTACAAAATAGTCATGGAGTAGATGAAAAAGGCAGTCACAAAGCTACTTAAAACCGGCTTATCTTAGCAGTAAATGCATGGTTTCAAAGCATAATCCAAACAAATAGATAAAAACATCTGCCTTTTCCTCCAAGAAAGTTGGGTACCAGAAACCCTTTCTTGGTCTAGGCAGCTACGTATGTGTTATGTAATTAACCAACCGTGGGGCTGTTAGGATTGTATTGCTAACAAGGAAGGAGATGCAAAAAATCCTTGATGTCCCAAGCTAATAAATTCATGGTTTTATGCACTATTTAAATCTCTGCCAACTAAGCAAAAGATAACCCTATCCTTATCTTTACATAAATAAGGGATTGTCTGTGGGCAAGTTTAATATATCACCGGCTCCTGCCTGAGTCTGTAATCTTTGCTCTCTGCACAGCGGCAGTCTGATTAAACCCACCCATTGTGGTGTGAGCCATCTGCATCTCCGTGCAGCATAGCTGTAATCACAATGGTTAACTTATCTACTTTATGGATAACAGTTTTCACCTCTGGCATAGTTTCCCAGCACAGTTTCCAAAAAGTATTGAACTGCAAAATGCTTAGGTTGGACCTTTATTGTGGCAGAACAGTAATGTTATAATTTGGGACAAAGGTTTAAGCTTTGCAGGGTATTCTTTGGGGGAAAGTTTAAAACAAATACCTTAAGAAAAACATGCTGAGTCATGGTAAAATTTAAAACACTTTAAAACTACAATGAACAAAAGTTTTTTCTGATATGTCCATATTATTGGCCAAGAGAATTACAAAATGAAGACCTTAAACTTATTTAGGCTTCAATAACATGCCCCCATTTGCAGATGAACACAGAAAGGCAATGGAAAATATAATATCGTAGAAAAGGTATTTTTATTTATTGTTTACAAAAATACTCTAACATTTGCCCCTGAAAAATCTAAGGGAACTTCATTTCAAGACCATAAAATAATTCACTCTGTGCACAGTTAACATGTAACTACCACTATACCACCACCAACAACAAAACAACACTTGCAGCCACCCTGCAAAGTTCACTGATATTCTAGCAACCGCTGGTGTCCCTCGGAGGCTCTCCCCACACTCAGAAGCTCAATTTCCTCCAGTCCAACGCAGCTGGCCGGGTGGTTGGTTATGGACCGGACAAAACAGTTCAACAACCCCACCTCCTTTCCGAGGACACTCTTCACTTCATAACTCTGCAGTGATAAAGGCACGCGGGTTACAGCAAACCGAGTTGGCTCTGGATGTCCTGTTCCCAACAGCGGAACACTAAAGAGCCGGAGTAGAAGGGCCTCCCTAGCACATGACCTTCTGCTATCAGATGGGGAGGACAACATTGGTTAAGGGGGAGAGAAAGCCCTGTTTAAAATGACACTGAGGGAATAGCTTTATTCTGATAACTGAATTCTGTTTTTACACAAGGAAAAATTTAAACTATATCTAATTGATGTTTGTTAGTGGATGTTATGATAAGCATCTTCCAGCTGACTGTCACAGGGAAGGAAGGGGACCAATTCTCTAGCTGGGCAAGCTGGGGCTGGCCATATGTCACTCTTGCAGCTGTCTCCCACTTCCTTTGGGACACTTCCCCATTCTAGCAATACTTCCGGTCAAAGGATTTCCTGGTACTTTGCCTCAAACTTCCCTTCTTAATAGGATCCCATTTCTTCTAGAGCACACTGGGCTAAACAGCTCTTTATGTGAGGCAGTAATGAGACTTAAGCTTTATCAGGACATTCTGTTTGACGAATATCTTACGGTTGTTGGTTAATCTAGGGCTGAAAATAAAGAATGGCTCAAAAGCATTGGGATCAGTTACTACTCAAACACATCTCTGACCTTTGGGAGCTCAAAGCCCTAGAAAGAAGTGTTCCCTTGGAAAGCATCCTTTGCAGCACACTGGTAGACTAAGGGTAGTGGCCAGTACCCCTCCTGTGTGCAGGGCACTTGATACATCGCACCAACATCCCTGCTCAGGGTGGATCAGTTTATCCCTTCCACCATTCCTGTGTCATGGTTAAGGGAATCAAGGGTGGGGAGGTCAAATAAGATGCCCAAAGCAGGCAGGTATGTCTGTGAATTCTTTGGGGCTCCTCCCATCAAATGTGGGCATCTGAATCTCCTCCCCTTGAACTGGGGCTGGCCTGCTGACAGGTTTCTAACTAAGAGAGTGCAGTGGGAGTGACACAGAGTGATGTCTGGTGCTCGGTTAGAAGAGATCCCTAGCTTCTGACTGGCCTTGGAAACGGACCCCAGGAGGAGCCCCGGGGAGGTTAATGGCCAGGCCTTCTGGAGAGCCCAGCCCAGACCTGAGCCACTCAGCTGATGCCAAGTGGAGCAGGGACCAGCTGTCCTGGCTGAGCACTGGCCACGCTGCAGGCTTGTGTGCAGAATAAATGCTTGAGCCACTAAGCTCTGAGATGGTTGTTCTACAGCAGTAAGTATTAAACCAGTCTGGGATCTGACTACCAGTCAAATGCCAACTCATGATGTTCTTTTAGTTCCTAGTAAGATTTGTAAATAGTTTTGGCTTCCTTGATTAAAAAAGCAAGGTCAACTGTGTGGGGTTTAGTGGGGTTTAGTGGAGTGATGGGGAAGTAATATGTCTTCCTGTCGGCTCTGTCCTGGGTCAGATGTGAAGATCTGACTGTCCACTGAGTAAACCCGAGGTAGGGGTATGGAGCTTGCAAAAACGTGTACCTCCAGGTTCAGAACTCAACTTCATCCCACCGGTATCCTCCCACAGGGGATACCCGAGGCCGTCATTGCATGTGCACACATGCCCTTCTGAGCCTCTAAGAGCAGAATCAACCCACAGGGGATTCTAGTTGAGAAGTAACGTGTGTGGGAGGAACAAGCCAGCCTCAGCCAGAAGAACGCAAGTCAGGAGGGACTTCTGCCAGAGTCCCGTCCTGACCTCAGGGCTCAGCTGGAGCCGGGTCGCATGCAGTAGAGGGGTGGTGCAACTGCTGTCAACACTGCAGACTTCCCAGAGGAAGCCCTGGCAGCTTGTGGCCCACAAGGACTGGAGGAGATCAGAACAAGCCCTAGGACCTGGTCCCACACTGTCGTGGAGCTGGGGTCGGCATGCTCCTGGGTGCCTCTATAAAGACTGTGAAAACGGTTGTCGTCAGTTTTAGTTTGTTTGGATGGTTGGTTTTGGTTAATTTCATTATGTGTTCTCCTTAAGCAAGAGTTTCTACAACTTTTCCCCCAGCATTCCTGGCAGAGATATATTCTCAAACAACCCAAACTTGCCAGCTTCGGCACCTGTTTAAACTTTGCTCATCTTTTAAACTGACCCCTTGGCCTCGGGCAAGCCTCTTCTGCTTGACCCTGCCTTGCTCTCCTCTTTCCTCCAAGGACCAAACAACGAGGAGAAAAGGAAGTGGCCTACACGAGACCTCTATGGGGCAGAGAAACACAAAAGGCCCATGTATGCCCCCAGCTGGGCTGGCGACGGACTCTGCTAAGTGGTCATCCCTGGGGGGTGGCCGTGAGAGCCACTGTGTGGGTACATGCAACACAGATGCGAGTCCCTGACAGCAAAATGGGGAGACTGAGGTAACAGGTGAAAAAAGCAATGAGCACAATTCTTGGCATGTGGTAGCTTTTAACAATCTCCTTTCAGGGCCTAGCCTGCAGCCTGGCCTTGTGTTTGCAGAGTGGCTGCACAGCCTTGAGCTGGCAGTTGGGTGGGTGACCATCCCAGGAGCTTTGGAGAAAATGCCCAGGGCTCATGGGCTTTATCTAGACACGGAGACAAGAAACTCGCTGTAAGTCCCAGCAGGTGATTCTAAGGTGAAGTCAGGGTGAGAATCCGTCTCTCAGATTGGTGGTTCTCACAGGCTCTGTTTATGGATCACCACATTCCAATTTCAATCAAACTTGGAGAAGTTCTGGGTTAGCTAGAGTGTGGAATGTGCCTTGCCTCAGTGTCAGTGGCCCCAGCTATGGGGGCCGGGTGGGGAAGATGCAGCTGGAGAGGCTGGGGGTGCCTGTACTCACCCCATCGTCACCGGCAGCACAGCTCAGGAGGGAAGCAATGCTTGGCTGCGACAGCTGCAACAGAGAGCACAGGTGCACTGGACGTGAAGGAGTGCTTGCCAAAACGGCAGGTTCTGAAATGGCACGTGGCACCTAGAATACCTGTCTTCCCCTGTTTATACTTTGGGCCAGGCTCAGGCAAGAAACGAGCAGCTCCAGTATGGAAGCCTGAAGTCACAGTGACCTTGAATTTGGGCCTGGAGACACGGTGTTCCTTAGGGCAAGTCCTGCCCCTAGCCCAGGGAAGCGCCTCGGGGAGCCAGATTCTCCACATGGTGGGTGGGAAGGGCACGAGGTCCCTGCTCTGCTACCGCCCTGAAGCCAATGTCCTCAGGCTGGGCAGGGCAGCCCTTACCTTGACCTTCACTGTACACTGAGGTCTGGAGGGGCAGTCCAGGAAGATCTCCAGGTGCCTCCTGAGGACGGGAGAGGTCACCTCCCGGGAGCACTGGCCGCAGTGAAAGGCTCCTCTGCAGAGTGAAAACGCACAAGGGGCCACAGTCGGAAGAGCTTTAGGAGTAGAGAGGAAGGTTTGCTGAGACTGAACCAAGTTCCTGAACTAGGCCAGAGGGAGCCTGCACTGAGCGTGCCGTCTAGAGAAATGTGAGGGCAGGGCTACTGGCCGTGTCAGCAGATGAAGCCCCCACAGATGCAGGGCACAGAGGGCAGAGAAGAACCCCCCACCAGAGGGCAAGAGGGGGACAGGCAGACCTCCCCTAAATGATGGCACGGCCTTCTCGAGGCAGGCAGGGGTAAGGCTGGGCTTCCCAACCCGCCTGGAAAGGAAAACCTGTTTTAAATCACTAGCGTGGATGCTCCTTTACTGCTTCCAAGTGCTCTTCTTACCCCCGTGTATCGTCCAGCACGGCCTCGTCCAGCACGGCCTCGTTTATCCACAAGGCCACCAACCCAGATTTCAAGGAGTCATTTGCTCCTAGCTTCTTAAGAATCAGAAAAATAATGACCATGCTCTTTTCTGTCTGTCACAGCACACCTTCAACTTGGAAGGCAGGGAACCAACTGGAAGGGAGTGAAGTGCGCCGGGACGCCTGGCCCAGAGCAGCGGGTGGGGAGGAGGGGGCTGTCTGGAGGGCTGAGCTGGGACAGCGTGTCTGTCCGCCCAGCTGCCTACTGGTCTCTGTGAGAGTCTGCACCACTCGCAAAGTGACAAACTGCTGTCACTGAGCTTCTCACTTTTGTCTCAGTTTTTCTTGTTCTCCCGACTGATAATAAAGAACACAACTTAGGACAAAAACAAACAAACAAAAAAACCCCAAGTCAAACTGCTCTTTTCTGAGATAAGGAACACCAAGAAACAGCAGAAACCTTTATATGCAGGAAAAAAGCACACCGTGCTGTGGCCTCCACCCTGTGGCTCTGCAGACCTGTGGGTCTTTCTGCGGGTCCCACTCAGCCCCACTTGGCAGCGGTGAGCCTTGGGGAAGCTGCTTGAGCCACTGCAGGGGCGGAGGTGCAGCGGCAGGGGCCAGGCCCAGTTCCACCCCCTCACCTGTCATCTGGGCTCTGTTCCAATCTCCCATTACCACATCGGTCACACACAGGCCACGAGAAAGCGGTGCTCTCGTCCACGCCGACCACGGTGCCTGGGAGAAGGGGACAGAAAGCCTCACACTCAGAGATGGGAGCAGGCTGCCCTGAGCCTTGCACCATTATTCTCCACGTTTTCATTCTCACTTGCGAGTTTATATACATGTTCGTAAGCTTTCTATAATCCATTTATTGCACAAACAATTGAAAACTTGCCCACACTATCACCACCTAACCAAGTATTTTCCTTTTTGATTGGTGAGCTGGTTTGAATGTATTATGTCCCCCAGAAAAAGCCATATTCTTTGATGCAATCTTGTGGGGCAGGTGTATTAGTGGGGATTACGTTGGAATGTTTGGATTAGGTTGTTTGCATGGAAATGCACCCCACCCAACTGCAGGTGATAACTCTGATGAGATCATTTCCATGGAGGCGTGGCCCCACCCATTTAGGGTGGGCCTTGATCAGTGGAGCCATATGGATGAGCTGACAAACAGAAGGAACTCAGTGCAGCTGTGAGTGACATTTTGAAGAGGAGCTACAGCCAAGAAGGACACTTTGAAAAAAGCACAGGAGCTGAGAGAGGAGCTGCAGCTTACAGAGACATTTTGGAGACAGCCCTTGAAAACAGACTCTTGCTCTGGAGAAGCTAAGAGAGGACAAATGCCCCAAGAGCAACTGAGAGTGACATTTTGAAGAGGAGCTGTGGCCTAGAGAGGAACGTCCTGGGAGAAAGCCACTTTGAAACCAGAACTTGGAGCAGATGCCAGCCACATGCCTTCCAGCTAACAGAGGTTTTCCAGATGCCACTGGCCATCCTCCTGAAGGTACCCGATTACTGATGTGCTACCTTGGACACTTCATAGCCTTAAGACTGTAACTGTGTAACCAAATAAACCCCCTTTTATAAAAGCCAATCCATCTCCAGTGTTTTGCATTCCGGCAGCATTAGCAAACTGGAACAACTGGTCTCTTTCAGTCTTTGCCCAGATGAACATACACTCAAACAGTTGCCATCAAATCATACATACAAGGTCTTGTTCTACTTTTTAGGCTGCTGTACAATTGTATTATTTTATGCATCTTATTGATATTCCATTGCATTGATGTCCACCTAGCCATTCCCCATTACTGGACATTTAGGTTCCCAAAGTACATTAGTGCAGCACTCATGTTTTTGTACCTAAAGCTTTTTCTGTATTGAGACCCTCTCCTTAGGGTAGATTACTGGAAGTAAAATTACTGTGTCAAAAAGTATGAATTTTAGAGATATAGAAAAACCTTTTTAGAAAGCGTTTCTCAAAAGGACTTTGTCACTAATGATACATACACTGCACATTCATATCATAACTATTTGCCTCCTTAATAGGTATAAAGTATTGCTTATTTTAGTTTCCACTTCTTTAGTTAGGAAAGGTAAATATTCTTATGTGTTTGTGAATACTGTGTCTTCTTATGTAATTTCTCTGTCTCTCATCTATTTATCAACTAGTTGAACTCTATATAACATAAACCATTGCTGTATTTCCTACAAATATTTTTCTTGTTTTCCTTATTGCAACTAAGAATATGGAAGTTTCTTTTTCAGTCCATCACTGTGCATTTATTTATTTAACCATTAACTAAGTACAGAATGCTATTTTATGTAGGCAGCATGTGTAGTACTGGAAACTTGAGGATGAAGGCTGCATAATTCCTGCTCTTACAGGCTCCACTGTCTAGTTGGGAAACAGATAAGCAAATAAAGAGTAAAAATACTGTGAGAAGAATGCCAATTGAGTCATGGAAAAGACGTCTGAGAAGTGCAGCAGGGATAACCCTGAGATCTGCTTAAGAGCCTGTGAAAGTTTCACAAAGAAGGGGTCTGAGATTGGTTTGCAGGCTGGGATGGTGGACATGGGCTGGCTGGCTCAGGGGGGGCACCACAGGCTGGGGCTGCGACAGCGTGGGCTCACAGGATGCCCATACCTGTGACACTGCAGAACCAAGAGCACTCAGCATCTTGCTGGGATTTTCAGACTTGATATTGGAAGGGATGAGAAAAAGGAAGTGAAGAATTTTAAGCAGGGGTTTGAGATGGTCTGATTTTCTTGGACACTGAAGCATCACAGACATCATCTAGATATGTTAGCAAATCTCAGACCATCCCTTGTTGAAAAGTGTGAACTTAGAAGTTTGAATAAAAAGAAAGATGTGGCCTGAGTTCCCAGAAAAATAGAAGAGCCATCCTTCCCACTTGGAGCAACAAATTTCCTTCCTCACTAAAACAAGCATTAGGAAAAAAATTATCTTTAGAGGATGAAACAGAATTATGAGAACTACACAGGCTTGTTTATTACAATGCATTCGTGCAATACATACTTGAATGACTTGTTGAAAATGAAAATAATAGCACTTGATTTTGAAAAGGCTGCCACAGCTAATGCAATTATCCTTGGAAATGAAATCCAAAAGTGGTTCAAAAGGATGAAAAGTAAAGTCAACAAAGGCTTATAATGAGGCAGGAAAGGAGTGTCTGATAATTCACCATGGGCAGGCGCATAAGTAGGTTCAAGGAGGGGAAAGGAGAGGCTCCTTCTGTAAGCACCAGGCCTTGACCCTGTTGAAGCCCCCCACCCCTTCCCCACTGCAGTTGTGAGCTCCTCCAGGCCCTTGGTGGGCTGCCCCAGCCATGCCCATGTGCTTTGTTTCTAGCAGAGGGCCTGGCTCATAGCACTGCTTGGCAAAAGTCTATTAAATGAATTAATAAAAAAATAGACTCCTACCAAACCAAAGTTCTTTTTTGCCCTAGGATATATGTGGTGTTAATAGCATTTACATTTATACTGAATCAAGCAATTTCTTTTCAATTAGAGGACAAGTCAAGAGTTGAGAACACATTGCCTCTGGGGCCTGCACATTTGTGGGAATCCTTTCTGGCAACCCTGGCAGATTTCCGAGGGATGCTAGAAAGTATCCTATTAAACTGCCAGGATCTAGAACATTCATATAAATGGACACTAGAAGGAAAACATCCTTTTCATCAGGGCTTGAGCAACCTGACGCTCCGTTCATCAGCCAGCTGCAGCTTGCTGCTGAAAGCCTTTATGGTGCTAGTCTCATGTCCAGAAATCTCTTTATGTTTAGGATTGGGAAAGGTACATCACTCACTGACTGGAACATCTTTGTAAAAGCACTTTCCAAGGCCCCACGACCCTCCGCTTCTCTGCCAGCACCAGGGACCTTGCACTTCAAGCCTGGTTAAAAATTTTCCTCAGTAATCTCTTAAGTCTTTCCAGCATCTTCCTGCCCCATGTCCTGACTGAAGGAAGTTGGAGACTTTGCCTTCTCCACACCGGGACAGACCCTGCACAAACAGGCCCTGGCTGCCCCCTCCCCAAGCACACACAGGGCCCCCCACGGGGGCACTGAGCGATCAGTCCGCGAACAAGCGATGCAGAAAGAAGCGGCAAGCAACAGCGAGGGGATAAAATTAACGGTTGCCAAACCATTTCTCCCCAGGAAATGAACCAGACAGCAGTCGCTGCCCACCCCGAGGAGATGAGCTTTGGGGAGCAGCGATTGCAGGTGCTGGTGTCCGCCCTGGAGGAGCGGCCCTGCAGCGGCTCCCGGCCAGGCCCGGCGGTGACCCAGGCGCCAGGTCGCCTCTGCATTCGTTCAGGCCCTCTCAGACCCTGCTCTGGGAACGGTCAGGATCCCGCAGGCCTGCAGGGCTGGACACTCGGCTTAGGCCCGGCCCCGGCTCTGCCGAGGGCCACAGCAGGCCATGTGCAGTCCCCCGCCAGGACTCTTGGAGGCAGGGAGGGCTGAGCAGGGGGTGGCTGCGGGGGCGGGGGAGAGGGTGTCCGCTGTTATTGCTGTTGATGTGGGCGTGCAGTCGATCGGGTGAGGGGTCCCATGCCCGCAGTCTGCTGGCAGGCGGGGAGGACCCTCCACTCGGCCTGCCTCAGCCTGGGCATCCCTGAGGGGCCACTGGGGCTTTGCTTTGCCTTAATCCCAGGTTAGCCTGGTTCTTATCGGAGGGTCTGAAGGCCTGTGGGGGCCTGGGGTGTGCTGTGATCACAGGGAGTTCTTCCATCCAGCTGACCAGCCTGCTGCCCAGTGGGGCAGTCCAAATTAAGTGGGCCAGATGCTCAGTGACACCGGAACAATGGAATAATTTCCTCCTTTGGATACAAACCTCTAACCTGCCCCCTGCCCCCCTATGCAGCTGTGGTGGGTAAATGGAGACCTGTCTTCCATTCCCTCTAGACACACGGGCTCTGTCCTCTGTGCCCCCACCCTAGGCGAGAGGGGACCCAACACCACTGGTGAGGGTGCGAGGCTGGGGCTCCACACACACGCCTTGGTGCTTCTACAGCAGCCCTGAGACATCTAGGATGTGCTTCACTCTGCCACATCCAAGTAAATACCATGTCCCGTTCCACTTAGTGCAAAGCTCACGTACTGCATTCGCAGTATGTTATGGTTAAAGCCTTGCCTGTGTATGTTTACCGACAGTTTCCAAAGGCTTTCACTCCCATAGCTCCCTTATCCCTCACACCGACCCTGTAAGATCTGCACTGTTCCCACTTCACAGGGAGCTCCCCAGGCTTCCAAAGCTGGCTCGAGTCCCAGGATGGTGGCCCCTCACTGCTGCTTGCTGTCTTCCAACTCCCTCCATGGTTCCTCCTGGCATTCGAGAAGGCCCCACCGATGTGTGAACATAAATGAAGGGACCCTTGTCACCTTTTCCAAAGAGGGGTCCTCACTGGAGACAGAAATACCATTGTCCCTGCACAGGCAGCTGCTATGTGCCCTGAGTCTGGGCAGGGGTGGGAGAGTGGTGGGTTCTCCTGGTTCCCCTGGGTGTGGGGACCCTGGCCCATGGCCACTGCAGCCGGCTCTCAGCACACCCCCCCAGGGCAGGGTGGATGGCTGGCAGCTGGCTCTGCTGGCCATGGCAGCGCTGGCCTTACCAGGCCTGGCCAGAAACCCCCTCCCCAGCACTCAGGGTGTGGGGGGCTGCCTCCCTGCTCAGGCCCTTGGTGTACCCAGGATATATTAACTGACGATGGGGGCAAGCGGCCCGGAACTCCACATTAACTAACAGCGATGCCTGTGCATGTCCTCGTAGCCCTCTCCAACTTTCTCCATTAATTAAGGGCTGAAGGAAAAGAAGATGGTTTATAAAATATTTATTGACCAGAATGAGAGAAGAAAAAGAGCCCAACAGAACTGGTTTAACCCCAAATGGCAACCTCACCAATTTATAAAATAAGGACTGAGAAAACCAATATTCATCTGAATATAAGGGAAATGCATAATCCAACCAGAGCCTGTTTGCCTTTCTGTTTCCTTCTCCACTATTAACACCTTCAGAAATTTTAGCCATAGGGAAAAACACTCATATTTACTGAATTATTGGTGGGGGAGGTGTCTTTTATAACTGAGATGACCCTTTTATTGCATAATAAATGCAAGCACTATGCCCTCCGTGGTGGTGACCCCCTGACTGAGCGCTGGAGGAAAGCAGGGTGCACACGGGACTGGTCTAGGAGGTGCCTGTGGTGGTCTGGGGTCCCCACACGCTCTTGGCAGCCCCACAGGCCTGAGGGTCTGGGCGTTTGACATTAAGGCCCAAGACAGCAGCCCTGCCCCAGGGCTTTCCTTCTTCAGGGAAGTGGTTCATTTACTACAGTCCTAGAGGGTAAAAGTAGGTCCTTCCAGGGCACTCCTCCACTGCCTTTCTCAAGCCTCCAGGAACAGAGCTCTGGGACACATCCAATTGCCTATTTGTTTGAATAGGCTTAAGGGCGTCTGGAAACCAAGCCTCATCAACAGCCTCAGTGGCTGCCATTGCACGTGATACTGAGGCGGTTTCTGCTGCACAAGGAATCGTGCAGCTGGGTCTGGACGAGCCTTCAGCACACCACAGCTAACTGCTCCCAGCACAGGAATGGTTCTTATGACAGGGAGACAGGGAAGGGCACGGACATGCAATTATAGGCACTATCTAAGCACAGGAGAGCGCCTGTGGTCCCTGGTGGAAGCCAGTGTCCTAACCCAGCCGCTGGAGGAGGGCTGACAGGGAGATCGGCTGCCCCCGGTCAAGCCCAAAGCTCCTCCTGCCTGCAATGCAGAGCCACACGTGCTGCCCCTCCAACACCTGCTGCCCCCTGTCCCCACGCCCAGGGCCCCTCTCCACTCTCAGAGCCCCTTCACACCTGCTGCCCCCACCAGGTCCAGGCCCTTCTTCACAAGTGGTGCTGTAAAACCCACAAGCTCTTGCTCCTGAGGCCCCCTTTTCTGGACTCCAGAAAGACTGCCTGTACACTCTCCCTCCCCAGGGAGATCACAGTCAACTAGGCTGTGGAGTGCTCTCCCACGGGGCTGTGTTTTCCTGAAACTGGCTCTCAGTTATCTTGTTTAGACTTAAAGGCTCCTAGGTCTCTAGTCTCACAATTCCGTGTCTTTGGATGGGGGCTGCTTCTACAGACGCCTTTTCCCAACCATGGGCACAGGGTTGACTCTTCTTAGTTTCACTGCTGCATCTCTGTCTACTTACAGCACTGGTCAACATGAAAATGACATAAAAACAGGGGAAGTTATACCCCATAGGAGTGAAAACCTGCATGCACACACAGACCTGTGCAGGCATATACCTACAATGAAGTAGTATTGGCTGTGAAAAAGCATGAAGTTCTGACACATGCAACAACACGGATGAAGCTTGGAAACAATATACTCAAGTGAAGGAAGCCAGGAGAAAAGATCACATTTTATACAATTCCTTTTACATACAAGTCCAGAATAGAGAAATCTATAAAGAAAGTACAATTGTGCTTGTTTGGGGATGGGGGAGGGAGGAATGAATGGGGAGTCACTGCTAATGGGTATAGAGTTTCTTTTTGGGGTGACAAAAATTCTGTGAATGTACTAAAAATCACTGAACCATTCACATGAAGAGGGTGAATTTCATAGTATGTGAATTATATCTCAACAATACTGTTATTAAAAGAAAAAGGAATGCCACTTTGCTTTCACAGCCAACGAGATGCCAAAACATACAGTATAGAAATAAGAGGAGGTTCTTCAGAAGCAAGAAAGACACAGTCTTCTCTCTGCCCAGGTTGCTCCTCCCTTCCGCATCCCCTGTGGCACTCACTGGATCAGGTCCCATGTCCTCCTTTGGAGGCCATCTCTTCAGGTGGCTATTTTCTCATAAAACAGTGCTGTATGTGGTAGCTTCTTAGGGTGGTAAAAACAAAGAGTCAATGAAATCAGAAGTTGAATACTTGAAAATATCCATAAAATTGACAAGCCTTGGCTAAAATGACAAAGAAAAAAGAGAGAATACTCAACTGAAATCAGAAATGAAAGTAGAGCTATTCCTACCTAACTTACAGAAATACAAAGGAATATGATAATACTATGAACAATTTATGCCAACAAGTTAGATAACCTAGATAGATAGATAACCTAGATAGAATGGACAAATTTCTAGAAGTACACAAACTACGAAAACTGATTCAAGATGAAATAGAAAATCTGAGCAGACCTACAACAAGTAAAGATATTGAATCAGTAATCAAAAACCTCCCAACAAAGAGAAGCCCAGGACCTGATGGTTAGTTTTACCAAATTAACACCAATTCTTTTCAAACTCTTCCAAAAAGTGGAAGAGGAGAGAATAATTCTCATTCTATGAGGCCAGCATTACCATGATGCCAAAGACAAAGACAACACACTCAAAAAAGGAAACTACAAAGCAATATCCCTTCTGAATACAGATGCAAAACTCTTCAACAAAATACTAGCAAATTGAATCCAATGGCATATAAAGACTATATACCATGACAAAGTGGGATTTATCCAAGGATTGTGATGGTGGTTCAACATAAGAAAATCAATCAGTGAAATACACCACATTAAAAGAATGAAGAAAAACCCAAATGGTCATCACATTTGAAGCAAAAAAGATATTAGATAAGATCCAACATGGTTTCATGATAAAAACACCCAGAAAAAAGGAATAGAAGGTAACTTCCTAAATATGCTAAACACATTTATGAAAAACTCAGAGCTAATATCATATTCAATGGTGAAATTCTGAAAGCTTTCCCTCTAAAATCAGGAATAAGTCTAGGATGCCTGCTTTCATGAAGTTCAAGCTAGAGATATTAGACAAGAAAAGAAATAAAAGGCATTCAAATTGGAAATGAAGAAGTAAAATTACCTTTATTTCAAGATGACATAATCCTTTATAATAATAATCCTAAAGAATCCATAAAATAACTACCAGAGCTAATAGACAAATTCAGCAAAGTTGCAGGGTAGAAAATCACATACAAAAATCAGTTGCTTCTAGACATTGTAATGAACAATTGAAAAAGGAAATTAAAACAATTCCATTTAGAATAGCAACAAAATGAATAAAATACATAGGGATAAACTTAAGGAGGTAAAAGATTGTATGCTGAAAATTACAAAACACTGCTGAAATAAAAGACTTAATCTAAATAAATGGGAAGACATCCTATACTCATGGATTGGAAGACTTAATAGTGCTATAGCAAAGCAAGCCACAGATTAAATGCAATCCCTTTCAAAATTCTATCAGCCTTCTTAGTAGAAATAGAAAAGCTGATCCTTAAGTATACATGAAATTGCAAGGGGCCCTGAATAGCCAAAACAATCTAGTATAGGAAGAACCAAGTCATAGAACTCACTTTCCAATTTTAGAACTTACTCAAAAGCTACAGTAATCACAACACAGTGGTACTGGCATAAAGACAGACATACAGATAATGGAGCAGAACTGAGAACCCAGAAATCAACTCATACATTAATAGCCAATTGATTTTCAATAAGGGTGCCAAATCCATTCAATGGGGAAAGAATAGTCTCTTCATTAAATGGTGCTGGGGACAGTTGGATTTCCACATGCAAAAGAATGAAGTTGTACCCCGACCTCATACCGTATCACAAAAATCAACTAAAAATGGCTTAAGGACCTAAATGTAAGAGCTAAAACCATAAAACTCGGAGTCGATAACTTAGAGGTAAATCTTCATGATCTTGCATTTGGCTATGGGTTATTAGATATAAAACCAAAAACACAAATAACAAAAGAAAAAATAGATAACTGAACTTCACCAAAATTCAAAACTTTTATGCATCAAAGAACATTATCAAGAAAGTGAAAATACAACCTACAGAATGGGAGAAAACATCTGCAAATCATATATAATGAGAGTTTAATATCCAGAGTATACAAAGAACCCCTACACTCAAAACTAACAACCTAATTAAAAAATGGCAAAAACACCATTTCTTCAAAGAAGATATGCAAATGGCCAATAAACACATGAAAAGAAGCTCAACACCTCTAGTCATTAAAAATCAAAATCTCAATGAGACACTACTTCATTCCATTAGGATGGCTATTATCTAGGATGGAAGGAAACAAGGTTTGGTGAGAACATGGGGAAACTGGAACCCTCTTGGTAGAATATGAAATGGTACACCACTGTGGAAAACAGCTTGGTGATTTCTCAGAAAGTTAAACATAAAACTACCATATGATGTGGCAATTCTACCCCTCAGCAGACTCCTAAAAGAACTGAAAACAGGAATTCAAATAGATACTTGTGCAGCCAAGTTCATAGCAGCATTATTCACCAGAGACAAAAGGTGGAAACCACCGAGGTGCATCAACAAATAAAATGATAAACAAAATGTGGTACATACATACAATGGAATATTATTTGGCCATTAGAAGGATATATGCTTCACTGTGGATGAACCTTGAACATAATGTGCTAAGTGAAAGAAGCCAGTTACCAAAGACTACATCCTATGTGAATGCACTTACAGGAAATGTCCAGAATAGGCAAATCTGCAGAGAAGATGAGTGGCTGCTCTGGGCTGAGGGGATGGAAGAATGGGGAGTGGCTGCTAATGGGTACAGCGCTTCTTTCTAGAGTGATGGCGATGTTCTAAAATTAGATTGTGGTGATGGTTGCTCAATTCTGTGAGTATACTAAAAACCAGTGAATTGTACACTTTTAAATGAGTGAATTCTACAGTATGTGAATTACATCTAAATAAAGTTGTTCAAAAAAAAATAAGTGAAACTTAAGACCCTGAAATCCCCTTTATAGAAGTAAGTAGGCATTTATGGATAAGAATGTTTAGGCAAACATCTTGCATGTCCATCAGTGCAGGAACAGTTTATTCACACAAGGGAATATTATGCAACCATTAAAGTATCTCCCCAGCTGGAGAGATACCGTGTTAGAGCATTACTTGAGAAAAGTGACAGAATAGCATGCAGCAAATGATCCCATTTTTGTATAGACGAACACCAACATGTCTGTGTAGGTGAGTGCATGTGTATGAGCATGGAGTGGCGCAAAAAGATGCCCTTGGACAAGCACCACTGAGCATCTCATGAGAGGTGGGGATGGCAGGGTATGGGAGAGGTTGTGACCTTTCTCTTTATTTATCTTTTACTAGTTCCAATGGGCACGTATTTCTTTTATCACTAAAATTTTTAAAAAGCTAAAAATAAGTATTCATGCTGTTTTCAGCTCCAGACTCATGTATCTAACAAGGTACATCTAGGATGCATGTAAGAACACCACACTCTCCAGGACAGACCCCAGAGCGTCCCCTTGGCCCAGTCCTCTTCTTCCCTCCCTGTCTCAGTGAGCATCACTCATCTGAGTCAGAAACTGAGAGATCCTACATGTACTTCCTTCTCCCTCAGGCTCTGCCTTGTCCCTCTGTGTCTATTTCATCACCAAGACCATGAACCGCCCCATTCACCGATGTACGTCTCCACCACTGCCACCTCCCCCTCCCCTCTTCTCAGCCACTGCCCCTCCCTCCGGAAAGCTACTCCGCCTCCATGTCCACCCACGCTGTTCCACCGAGACTGGGTCGTGGCACCCTCCGCTACCCAATCTCTGCTACCAACCCTCCTCAGCCCATCGGCTCATGGAATGGCCTGGCCCCAAGACCTCTCCAGCCTCATCCTACATCCTTTCCTCCAACCACTGTAGCCTTCTCCAGGTGCTGGGGCTTACCTGCTCTCTCTTGTCAACAGGACTTTATAAATTCTGTCCTCTTCTCATGAGATGTTCTTCCTGCCCCCATCCCCTTGACCCACTTAGCTCCCAACTACCCTTTAGATCTCCACTCAAGCCTCTAATCTTTAGGGAGCCTTCCTTGAACTCCCTGACAAGACCCCCAATTATTGGCAGTTCGAGCAGAAGGAATGCAGCACTTTTCTGTTGATGCGTTAATTTGTTAATATTTTTCTATACAGACTGTAAACTCCGAGAGACAGGAGCCACTTCTGATTTTGTTCTTCATTGTATCTGATATCTAGAACATAGCAGGTACTCAACAATACTTGCTGTATAAATATATAAATGAATTTAAAATAAACAAGACTTCAAGGAAATTTAAATACCATTTCCAACAAGACGACTACCCACCTTGAACAGTGCAAATGGAGTTTGCCTGAGTGACTGCATCCAGTTCATCTAGCTTCACCGGGCTGGTCAGTTCAGAGGAACAAGCCTCAGAAGCCACACACAAAGGGGGCTTTTGAAGCAAAAGCACAGATCGCTCAACACAAACAATCCAACCTGCCAAAAGAGACACTTCAGATTACTACAGCATTGAGGAAAAAAGAGACTGCTCCTGCCAATAAAGAGGATCTCCTTTGCCAGCTTCCTGTGCGTTACAACAGGCGGAGGGCTTGGGGTGAGGGCCCACTCCTCCAAACCCAGGCTGGCCCACCAATGTGTGCATGTACTGTGTGGAGAGTGCACTCCAGAGCCCCTGGGTGCTGAGCTGAAAAAGCAAGTTCAAAAAGGGAGAATTTTATGGGATGTGAATTGCATTGCAATAAAATTAAAAAAAGATGCCTGTATAAAAGCTCTGACTGGTCCAAGCTTATACATTTATAAATGCTCTGGCTCTTTGTTTGTTCTAACAAGTGATCTTCCAGGCCACACCTTTAGGTATTTCTGTACCTGTAAAGTGTGCCTCCCAGACAGTTCTTGAGTGACTAATGCCAGCTCCGTGGAGGGGAGGGGGCGGCTGGCTCTGTGAGGGAAGCGCTCCAACTCCAGCTACAATGGGGCCAGTGAAAGCAGAGGCTGGTGTTGTGGCCCCTCCTACCCAACATGCCGTGACACAGTGGGCTTCAGGGAGGGGCTGGTGATTCCAAGGTCAGAGACAGGACACCTCGATGCCCCAAAAGTGATTCTATCTACCAGGTACCACTGTGCCCAAGATGTCCAGAAGAAAGCGTACCCTGCTGTCGGAGAGCGTCTCTGAAGAAGATGCTGGGGAGGGGGGTGGTGGTGAGTGCTCCCAGGACCTCTGGGCTCAGCCCGCACGAGGGGGCCACTTGGACTGGCACGGTTTTGGGGAGGCCCAAGTCACTCCCATCCTCCTTCTGAAGGGTGAAGTCAGTCACCATCAGCCAGATATCCCTTTGCTCCAGAGTGGGGAAACTTCTGGGCTACAATTTTAAGAAACAGTAAACACTATTAACTTAATAGCTGTTGCTGTATCCAATTTTTTTTTAAAAAAATAACCTTTGAAGATTATTAATGCTAACAATTTTAGACACTATTTTAACAAGTACTTAAAAATATAAAATGGACTTGGCATGTCCTAGTCAATCGCCCACACTGACACAGCTGTGCCACATTGGGTGCCATGTGCTCCTGTCTTTTGTACTTCTGTGGAAGGGATTCCTTTCTTATTATACAATCCCACCCTTCCTGGCACAAGCCTGCTTGTCTGATGAAAATGTTACCTCTTTTTTGAAGACCTCTGACCTACTAGGAAGAACTGATTGCTCTTTTCCTCTGGATCCCATGTTTATATGACTAAAATGTTAATTACCACACTGTTTTATAAGTGGTGCACTCCTATTCTTCTCCCCTGCTAAGCGTGAGTTTCCTGAGGATTAGGACCATAATTTGTACAGAGCATTGTGGGAGTCATATATTTGCTTTATCTGAAACAGATATTATTTTCCTTCTTTCCTTTTATTGTAATTTTCTTCCTTTTCCTTTTTTTCTTTTTTTTTAATAAGAAAAAGTTTTAATCCTTTTTGGGTTTATTAAAATGGTATCTTTCCCAGCTCTTTGCTGAGGTCTTAGGATTTAGCAGATGTAAATGGGATCAAGGATTTGGGTGGCAAGACTCAGGACCTGGGAATTTGGTTGGGTATTGGGTGGGGCTGAATTAGAGGTTTCCATCGGTGTCACTGGAGTTGGCAGTGTGGTCAAGGAGAGGACTCCACATGGTTGGTCAGCTGGGCTGGGAAGGGCAGAGAAGGTGACTTGCAAGGTCAGGAGGTGTGGGTTTGGGGCTGAGGACGCAGCTAATGGTTGGGAGGTTCAATATGTATAGGAAGTTTGAGCAGTGAGTAAATTTATTGAGGAAAATGGAAGCCAGATTTCTCACTTCTAGAGAAGGGAGTTATAAATATAGAAATGGGAAGCCTAGAGTAAATTTTTTGGCAATGGTCTAGAATTGGAGGTATGAAATCATGATTATAGATAAATTGAAAGGTAGGTAGATAGAAATCACAGAAATGGACATAGACAACATATATGTGTGTGCATGAATATACATCTGTTTCTAGCTCTTTCCACTGCAAGGGCCTAGAAGCAATAGTGACCCCACTTATTACCCAGATCTTGTTGTCTCCTAAATACTATTCTCCACTAAAATCAACCACAGCTCCTTGGAAAGTTGCCTGTTTACAGAGCAGAGAGAGAAAGATGAGTCTGAAATATCTTATTGTGCCAGAAAGTAAGAAAATACTCAAAGAATGAATGAACATGGCCAAAAGACACAGGAGCCAGCTTAAATTTGGGGAAATTTGAGAATCAGATAAACAATGATAGCTATAACCTACTGAATAAAAAACAAAATCTATTAGTCCATACAGGTATAAATGAATACATAAATAAATGGTAGAGAATAAAAAGCCCCTCCTTACAGCAGATACCAACTAATAAATGTAGAAGGAATGTTGGGATTAGAAAATTTCCATTTGGCCACCATCACAGTAATAACTCATA
>PVKY010001483.1:0-31707 GCA_004027775.1 Bradypus variegatus | reverse complement strand
TGGATTGGCTTTTACAAAAGGGGTTTTATTTGGTTACACAGTTACAGTCTTAAGGCCATAAAGTGTCCAAGGTAACACATCAACAATTGGGTACCTTCACTGGAGGATGGCCAATGGCGTGTGGAAAACTTCTGTTAGCTGGGAAGGCACATGGCTGGCATCTGCTCCAAAGTTCTGGTTTCAAAATGGCTTTCTCCCAGGACGTTCCTCTCTAGGCTGCAGTTCCTCAAAAATATCACTCTTAGTTGCACTCTCTCAGCTTCTCCGGAGCAAGAGTCTGCTTTCAATGGCCGTCTTCAAACTGTCTCTCATCTGCAGCTCCTGTGCTTCTTTCAAAGTGTCCTCTTGGCTGTAGCTCCTCTTCAAAACATCACTCACAGCTGCACTGAGCTCCTTCTGTTATGTCACCTCATTTATATGGCTCGACTGATCAACTTAGACCCACCCAGAATGGGCGGAGCAACACCTCCATGGACATTATCCAATCAGAGTCATCACCCACAGCTGGGTGGGGCACATTCCATAGCAACACTCAAAGAATTACAATCTAATCAACACTGATAATGTCTTCCCACACAAGATTACATCAAAGATAATGGCATTTGGGGGACATAATACACTCAAACTGGCACACTCAGTAAATCTACAGACTGTTCATTCCATGGCTGGTGACCATCTGTTAGCTTAGAAGCATGACAAACTCGAGTGGTAGACTAGGAACCACCAGACAAAGTACCAGCTTTCTCATTCATTCATTCTGTCACTTATCCACCCTTCCTTCCCCTCCTTCCATTCTTCCTCCTTTCTTTCCTTCTTTCCTTACTCCCTCCCTCCCTATCGCCATTATAACATATCTACTATATACCAGACACTGTTTATTTTATATTTATATTTAAGTTTTCTCATTTGGAGAAAAGTTCTGAATGGCAGGTCTTGTTTCTCTCAAGAACTCCAAGCTATATGACAAATTAGCTAGAAAATGAATACTCTTATGTGTACCTGGATAAAATCTTTTGTTTCAAACCAACCCATGACCTTGGACAAGTCACTCCCTTTTCTGGGTCTCAATTTCCACCAAACAAAAATGAGAAGCTTGAAATAGTTGATCTCTGAAACCTTCTACAGAGAACAAATATGTATCTTAAAATTCTCAAGATGAAAATAGCAGCTAAAATTTATTGAATATTTTCTATGCCAGGTAGCTGTTCTAACCAATTTAAATTCATTAATCATTTTTCATAAGGGGAAACTGAGGCATGGTTGTGATTTGTGTGTGTGAAGTGATTTCTCAAAGATCATACTACTGGAGAGTGGAAGAGTTGTGGTTTAAAGCCAAGTGGTCTGACCCCAAAATCCACGCTATTACCCACTAACCACTAAACTTTATTCTTTATGTGAAAACTTTATTTTCTCAATGACCCACAAATCCAAACTCTAAAACAATATGATTTGTCCCTTTAATAAACAAAAAGGATAAAGGAGAAATGAAAGAAAGGACAGATTAGAATACTACTTGCAGCCATAGTACACAATCTCCACCCAATCTCCCAGGAATGAGCTATGATGTTCCCAAAGGATCATATTCCCAAAGGATACCTCTCCATTTGGATCAACACCATTTCTGTTCCCACAGTCTGGCACCCTCTTTTGTAGAAGATGTCTCTTTTTGTTAAACTAAAAAAAGAAAGAAGAGGAATTCACAACTTCACTTAGAAAAAGAAAATATTATGAAGGGGCCGAGTCCATGCTTCAAAGAGGAGCTCATACACAAATGGAAACTTACAAGTCCCATGGTGATAGTCCAATACATAAACATTTACATAACAGTTTAGGCAGCAAAAGTATTATTATTTGGAAAGATCAGTGGTGGAAAACAAAGATGCATTTTTGTAGTAGAGGAAATACAACTAAAAGTAACATCAAAATCAATGTCATATTTAGAGAAGTAAAGGGACTCTAATCTATGACCATGGTAACTAGGTTTGGCAAGGTAGATAAGGTTTGTTTCTGAGGAAGTCGGAAAGAAAATATTACTACTAGTGAGAGTGGGGTTTTTTCCTTCACTTGAGTAGGGCTATGATCTTTGTCTATATATTATTAACAACAGAGAAACACAAATAGAAAAATACATAAGACCAACATGTGAGACTAATCTAAATGGTTATACTGTTCTTTTTCTTCCCAAAGAAAAAGTATACATTTAAAAAAAAGAAATTAGCATGATATTAATTGAAAGTTAGGTGGGGAGAGGAACTTATTTTTTTTGGTTCCTCTAGACCCAACAGAAGAGGTATTATTTACTGAAATTATTTGCTAGCAAGTATAATTCTGTTTGGGTAACCATTTTCCCATCTGTAAACAAACCAGATAGTCTCAAAAGTTTGTAATCAAATGATTTTTGTTCTACACCTCAAACTAAAAAAAATAAGCTAAAAAATTATAGAATTACAAAAACAAAATTTGGAACTTTAACCTGAATGCATCTCTTTATTATAAAAACACATTAAGAACAACAAAAATAACAACAACAAAAAAAACATGATTCATCAATGCCTGCCAGTTTTTTTAAGCACAAGAAATTCCTCTACACCCCCTTCGAGCTCTGGCCAGCCAGAACTGTAGGTGTACTACTCTATTCATTCCTTTACTAGTAACAGACTATGCCAACACTATACATTTAAAGCTGATTTTTGGCAGAAAGCTATCATTCTCTCCATTCAAAGTTTTGGGTTCTGTTTTTATTTGGGGAAAAAAATCCTTTAAAGAACAATTTGGAATATATTTGCTATGTAATAAGTTCACCCAATTTACAAAGTCCTAAACCTGAGTTATAATTTTTCAGTAAGTCTGAGTTGGTAGCTTTCATTCATTACTTAGCACCACTGCTCCCATGATTTCAACAAAAGTGCTTCCTCTACTGAGTCAAAATAGTCAGAGAGAACATAAAATCCTTCTCAAAAACTTTTCCATATTTAGACATTATATTTGTTAGAACTTACTATCCATCAATGATCAAAAACTGACATTTATTTTTAAAACCTAATCGCATTTTTAAATTATGTTCCTTTCTACAAAGGCAGCACTGAGCTCTCAAAACAATAATTCTCACAGTCATAGGTGATAGATAAAATATAATTTTATTAGGTTCACTTTTGGATGTGTAATTGATTTGGGACAGAAATCACCCAAGTATCTATATTCCAAGTCTTGAGCTGCAATCTTTAAAATAAATTATCCAATTTCTTATAATTGGGTGTTTACTTTTAAAGTTAATCATATAAAAATTTTATATAACATGAAAAATAGGAAGAAGAGTCAATTTAAAAACTAAGACCACAAGAGCAAGATGATCTGGTATCATCATTCGTAACAGGAATACAAGATTTATAAACACACAAAAGGCTAATGTGTTTAGCCTGGATATAGTTTCTAAATAACTTTTTATTCTACTAATAATTTTCTTTTACCTATTTGACAATTTAAAATTAACTCTCACCATTTGGCAAATGTTCACTGTAGACGACATTAGCTTTTTTCCATTTGGCAAACAAATGTTCACAGCATTGTCACTGGTCTGAAGTAAGATAAAAACTTATCAGAATTTATTAATGTGATAAAAAAAATTTTTTTTGCTTTCCAAACCAAAATCCCTGGTGCTTGTCAGAAACTCTTACTTTCTACATGAATCCTAAATTTTCTGTCCTTTAGCCAATACAAGGTGAACAGTAAGCATAAAAATTGCCACAAATAATAAGAGAGCAAGCACCTACAAGTTATGAGAGGAAGTAAAAAGTTTGGTGAAATCAAGCTTTTATTAAGGTAAACATCATGCATACTTTTTCTCTTGTTACCGAAAGATATTCCCAACAGAATACAACAATTTTATAACAGGATAAAACTATACCTAGAAATATAGTGTCTTATTGTCACACAATTACATTACGTATTTTTAAAAAATGAATTGGGGCGTGAAACAAAAAGAAGATAAAAGGCAGGAGGTTGTAAAAGGTTGTGTGTGTTGTGTATGTGTGTGTGTTTCTGTTGGCCTACATGATTTCTGAGGTTTTTCCAGCTCTCAAATTCTGTGATCTACAAATCCTATAAAACAATATAAATATACAAGTGATTGTAGTGGGTGTAAGTGAACAAATGCATTCTAAAAACATTTTAGCAATATTTAGAGATAAACCTTCTTATAATGCAGAATTTACAGCAACTTAAAAAAAAGAAAGATTGAGGCAGGTCAATCTTAAACCTACAAAACAGAAAAACCTTACCAACTTTTATTTTAAGAACCCTCCATGCTGTCTATACTTGAAGGTTACAGTATAATCAAATACAGACATCTGTATATCCCTAATATATCAGATACCATTGGGTACCAAAATAGCAAACTCTGGAAATGGCCATCAGAACATTAAGTTGTAAAACTAAGGAACTTAGAGAGGGAGAGAAAAGGTCAACAAAAATCTCAAGAAGGAAAAATACTGCCTACTATGGTAGGGTTAAGCAAGTGCAATGACGACAGAGGGAAAAGTCTACCAGCAGCAATAGCGTAGTGTCTAAGTTGACAGTAGGATAGTGTCTAAAGTAGTGCCAAAAAAAAGGCTAATAAATGTCTCACTGTAATATTTTCTTCACCAAACTTCTAAAGGCAAAGGTGATGTTCACAGGGTATTTAGTTTTAACTCCAAGTTTTTCCTGATGCATACAGCTCTACTTTCAAAGTGTCTCCCTAAGATACTTACATGTCAGAGTCACTACAGTTGAATTCAGATCAGTATGGAAATAACCTTTACTTAAACTTTAAATTATTTCTAGAGAAAGGCACCAATCAAGGAGTTCAATTTTGTGGGGGAGGGAATCCGCAAAAATGAACTGGTAAGTTGGTAAGCTTCTGAATTCACTGCAGATACCTTGGTATATACCGTTTATCTGCCTCTTCCTTACCTTCCTGCCCTCCAAAGATTCCAATAAGGCATTTAAAGTCTCAAGTGATTATTCCTCCTTGAAAATGACCACAGTGCCCCGCTGTAAGAGATAAGTAGAGCTCCTACCCCACCATCTCCTTATCAATCTGCTTTTTTACTCTTCCCTTAATACAATACACCACACCCACATCACCACGAGCTCCACACTCAAAACTCCCCACCCACAACACCCCGTATTAATTCCCCCCAAATCGACACATTTCCCATTAACCCAAATATAACATTCCTTCACCCTACAAATCCTATTCAACCCGTACACAACACATTCTACATATATCCAGCATAGAACATAATTCCCCCAAAGCTCACAACACACACATACCAAGCCAGGTACGGTATAAAAGCCTAAACCCACACACCAAGGCAGCGCTCAAACGCTGGGAAAAGACCATCCTTCCAGGAACCCACGAGGCTGGACGCAGGAGGGGAACAAGGCCAAATACTTCACCTGAAAATCCGCCAGGATCATCTCCCGGTCCATGTTGGACGCCATGGCGGCTATCGAGTTCCGCGGCTCCGGGAGAGAATCGCGCACCTGGGAGGGAGACGGCGCCTCCTGCGGCCGTCGCCGCCGCCGACGCCGCCGCCGCCGGGAGCCGAGGGCCTGGCGGGCGAGCCGGCGGGCGGGCCGGCGAGCCGGCGGGCGGGGCAGCGCGGGAGGCGCTAGGCTCTCATGCACTCGGTAACCTTCAGGCGCCCTGGCCGCCCGCCTGCGTCCCGCTTTGCCCGCGCCGCAGGTGCCCCGACAGGGAGGTTGGTCTAGATGCGGATTTGGTTTTACTGTCGCCGGCCAGGATGAGTACAGGTTGCGACAGCTGGCACCCGCTTCCCTACAGTGGCGGCGAGACCGGCGGGGGCGGGGACGGGGAAACCCAGCAAAGGAGCAGGCTGGCGAACGCCACGGCTGCCTCCGCCTCCTCCGCTTCCTCCCTGGCCGCCGCCTCCGCCCCTGGTTGGCCAGCGCCACGGCTGTCGCACATTTTGTCTGTCATCAAGGTCGCAAAGCGCCGCTTTGCGGCTGCCACGTGATCTCCCTCCTGTCAACCAGAGCGCGCGACTACTCGGCGGGGATCTGCGCTCAGGCGGCGGGACGCCAAACTGCAGCTGCGGGAGCTTCAAGTCCCGCAACAGGTTATTCCGGTTTGGATGTAAGCAAAGGCCTCAGGGTACCGCCTCCCTCTGGATGGGGCAGGGATCAGCCTCCGAGCCTCGTGTTGTTACATAGTCATGCACATACACATCAAACCTTACAAACCAACTCAACACATAATCTAACAGCATTATAACTGCACATCTTCTTTAACAGAAATTCTAACCAAAATACACCTTCATGTACAGTCTTACGCTCACCTTCATTGTCAAAGCCCGCTTACACATGGTCATAGGCAATCTCAAACACTTCAGGCTCTCAGTAGCTCACAAGTTACCAGACTCCCACAGTAGACTTGAGGGAGACTTGGAGACAGATAAAGGTGAGTATCTCGACCCCAAGAAGAGGATAAGCACTTATTGAATTGATAATTATGAGAAATGAAAACCTAGTTATACAGCCACAGTATTTGTTAGAGCTGAGAGAACATTGCCACAAATGGGGAAAACTTGAAGTCCAGCTATTTCTTTATAGATTGGGAAAATATCAGCTTCTAGACCATAAAAGAGCATTTATTTGCCTTGGAAAACATGTTAAAATCTGAAAACGTGAAGTAAGATTGCTGACTGTGTGTTGCAGAGGTAAAGTAGGTATTACATGAAATTACTACATAGAATCCAGAACAAGGCTTCTTAAACTGGGAATGTATTAGTGAAAAACCAGAAAACCTGAGTTAAATGTTCAGTTTCCCCAAATACAATGAAGAGTGGTGTTCTAAAAATGTAGGTTTTATTCTGTGTTTTCCTTAAATGAAAATAATCTGGCTTTCAACTCTAATGTGATAATCTGTATTTAAACCAGAATTAGCGAGATAAGAAATAGAACCTAACAATACTCACACAGATCTAAGTGTTTTCTATAGCTGACACCCCTAAAAGGAAGGAATTCCAACATACAGCACAAATGTGAAGCATGAGGTGAAATATAGTGCCAATAATTTAAGTGTGGCAGTTCGGTTGACCACTCATATGACACCCCTAGCACAAAGCGGGTGAAATCCTAGTAATATGCTCAGGATTTCTACAGCCCTGAAAAGCTGAGGTTTTTCTCTATGATGATGTGTGTGTGTATGCCTTAGAGCCCATTCAAATCCAGTGCAGCTCCCCTTCTCCTTCCTTTCCCTCCCTCTGGAAATTAAAATAATGTGGTGATGTAGATAGAATACCCTAGACATTCAGGCATATGGGTTCTAGTACTGCTTTCCCCATTAGTTAGCTGCAGGAACTTAGGCAAGTCTTTTAGTCTCTGACTTCAGCTTCTGACAGAACTATTTCAGATGATAAATGAGAAAACAATTATGAAAATGCATGGAAAAACAAAATAATTTACAAAACAAACATAGGTTTCA
Source organism: Bradypus variegatus (assembly GCA_004027775.1). Classification (NCBI taxonomy): domain Eukaryota; kingdom Metazoa; phylum Chordata; class Mammalia; order Pilosa; family Bradypodidae; genus Bradypus; species Bradypus variegatus. The sequence continues at coordinate 24,218 of PVKY010001483.1, read as the reverse complement.
GTCAGCATACCTAGGTTTGCATTCTAACTCTGCCCCTTGCTAGCTATATTGGGCAAATGACAAAACTTCTTTGTGTCTCAGTTTATCTTTAAAATGGGCCTAATAAAACTTTATCTCAGCATGAATATTGAGTGATATAATGTTTATGAAAATTCATCATAAACCTTAAAGCTCTCCATACTTATTAGTTATTACTCTGTGTATCAATCCCTAAATGCTTTTCTCAGGCCCACCCCTTCCATGAAATTTAAGTCAACAAGAATTTGTCTCCACTCTAATCACCCAATGCTTTTACAGTCTTTACAATGCAGTTTAGTGTTCTAGTAAATTCTGTAATTTTTTTCCTTTGTCTCATCTGTTATGTTTTATCTCTCACCAAAGATTGAAAGTTCCTTGAGACTATGGACCATTTTTTAGTGAGTGTCTACCATATACCAAGTACTTTAAACACCTTATATCATTTAATTTAATCCTCACAACAAACAATTTACAGACTAAGAAACTGCTCTACAAGGTTAAGAATTTGCCTAAGATAGCCCAGGATTCAAGACCAGGTCAGCATCAGTGCTCTTTCCACCTCCCTGTTGCATCCCTGTAATTCACCCTCGATATTGCTAAATTGATTCAGTTCCTGAAGAGATTGTTTCTTCCCTATTAACTTTTAACGGCTGGATACCCAGTATCCAAAGTAATTGTCCACTACAGATAAGGGAAGGAAAGAAAAATATATACTGAACTAGGAGGAAAAAATTCATTTTCATTTCTCCAGAATTCTTTCCTTAAGAGAAACAATTTTGTGTCACAAACTGAGAGAATAGAAATATATAAAAATTCTCTGTACATAGCATTAGCAAAAATAATTTTAATGTACCCATTGTTATGATTGTACTGCAAAACATCATAAAGCTCATCCTAATTCAAATGCAGATCTTCCTTTAGAACCTCCATGTTCTTCAACCTTACCTTTAGTTTTTCAAAAGCCAGTTCCATTTCATCTTTCTTTCAAATATATATAATCAAGCTTATATGTAACTTTACTAATTTTTTATTTGGTATAATTTTAGTTTTACAGAATACTTGCAAAGATAATACAGAATATTCTTATCTTTTATTCAGCTTCCTTTAATGCTACCATCTAACATAACCATGGTACATCTACCAAAACTAAGAAATTAACATTGGTTCATTTACTAACTAAATTCTAGATTTTTTTAACTAATGCTCTTTTTCTGTTCCAGGATCCATTACATTACATTTAGCTGTCATGTCCACTTAGCCTCTTGCAACCTGTGAGTTTCTGAGTCTTGTCTTTCATGATCTTGACACTTTTGAAAAGTAGTGGTCAGGAACTCTGTAGAATGTCCCTCAATTTCAGTTTGACAAATATTTTCTCATGATCGTAGTGAGGTTATGCATTTTTAGGAAGAATACCAAATAAATGTTATGTCCTCAGAACATCCTATCAAGTGCACATGACACCAATATGACTTATTACTATGTTATTATCTTAACCTTCTTTAAAATAATCTAGCTTTTTAATTCATGGAAAGATTAATGCTGCTACAAGGTTAGATTCAGACTTAAAGTAATCAAAGATGTGTTTCATCTAATTATTTAATGTTCCTCTGGAATCTAGTGCCTGATCCTGGACTCTTACATAATGGACAAGGCCTAGGATTCAGAGCCTTAAGATCTGAGTTCAAATCCCATACCCACTACTTACTGGCTTTAATCACAATCTCTCTCTGCCTCAATTCCCTCACCTGAAAATTTAGATAATTATATTTACCTCACAGAGTTATGAAGATTAACAATGTATAAAAAATATTTTGTAACTATGACACACTATACAACTGTTAATTATTGTTGTTATGTTTAAGTTTTTTTTCTTACTTTACAAAAAGACTTTCATAAGTGGTGAGACTACCCATGTGAAGAAACCTGCTGAATCTCAGATATAAAATACCAAAGCCACAATTCTGAAATGATAAAAAAAAGGCCCCTGAGGGTGCCAGTCTGTTTTTCACCTCTGTAGGACTTACAAATATAACAAAGAGGAAAACTTTGAGAGGAGGTGAAGAAATTGTAGATACTACATAAACATTTCCAAAAATAAATCATTCAGAAACTGTACATATTTGAGTCAAATAGGGGAAGGTACAAGATAATTTGACCAATATTTCTATAAGTCCTTTAAAATGGTTATGAACTGCTGAAGAAAAAGGTTTCCATGGTGGTTAGTATTTAATATCCAAATATAAAATCTGTATTTTTATATTTGAAGGAAGTAGCAATACTATGTTAAAAGAGAAACCACTCCTGATACAATAGTGCTTAACTGTGAATCTTTCTTGTACACATTTTAGAGTATAAGTTTACTGAGGACAGAGTACTCACCTCTGAATCCACTTCAGTGAACTAGCACTCAATAAATATTAGATTTTCATTAGAGGTACTTTGTAATGCTTACGCTCTTTGAGCCAAGACTGTAAACTCTGTGCTGCTAGTTCTGGTGTACACCTTAGGCAAACTAAGCATTTGGTTTAGGACACCAGAAAAGCCAGAGCAAACAAACACACAAAAACTTTCTTAAAGAATTTAATATCTCAGCAAAAGCAATGAAGTTATCATCATGAAAAAACATCAGAACTTTGTTGGACTTCTTTACACTTATTTTAAAAATTATTCTTACTTTTATTTACACATGAGGTAGGGAGTGGTGGGACATCACAATCTTCTCAGGGTTCAGCATCTCCAACACTCTTAATCCAGCTCTGTATACAACTCAAATTGTCATAAATTTATTTATTTGGTAATTTTTAAAGTATTTTATTTCATGAAAATTTTAACACATGTATACCATACTTTACATAAGTACAACTTAACATTCTTCCTCATTACAATATCTTCCATAAGCAAGAAATCATAATATTAGAAAACTCTCATAAATTGGACTAATGCCAGTTATCTCTTATCAGTCAATAGTGCTACTCTATTATCACACCCTCCAGCTGTACTAAAAGATTACACACTAAGTTTCCAGAATATCAAAAGTAAATTATTATTTATTACTGTTCTATTTGAAATGTATAAATATATATGAGAGGAGTTAATTTATTGTTTTGTAGTTCCCACTTCATTCACAATTCAAGTTTAATGTAGTTATCAAAGAAAAAAGCTGCCGTTTTCTTTTCTCTCAACAATTCTGTTAAAGAAAATATTGCCAGATTTTTCCCAGCTTCAATTCTCCCTCTACCTACCAGCCAGTCTGTTGCTAGATGATTATCCAGATGTTCCTGGTGTATTTTGTTGCTAATTCTGCCAACTGACTTCAAGGAGCTGCATACAGATGTTGCTTGAGGATATTCTTGCTGGAGGCCAATACTAATTAAACCACTTGCTATTTTTTTGCTTGGTTTCATTTTGAATGCTCTGTGCATGATGCAAACCGTATTGGATTTTTTTAAGACCTTAAATAAAGTAGCAGTTAATCTCACATAGCCAAAAGAGGAAGTTAAAAGTACAAAAAAAATGGTGTCTTAGATGATTGAAATAATTAGAGAAGAGACTGTTCCTTTGCATGTAGACGTCTAAAAACAAGCCCCCATCTAAGTAGCCAAAGAGAGAACTTCAGGAACTAAGAAATGGCCTTATTAGAAAACGCCTTCCAAGACTTTTTTTTTTTTAGTTAATTGCTTTTCTCCCTTTCCCCCGAAAATAGGGATATTTCACGCTGTTTCCAGATCCTGGAATATTACATATTATTATGATTTCTTAGACTTACGCTTTTAACATATCTTAAATTCTCGTAAAAGACTTGGTTTTCCTAAGCACTGTTCTTGCTGTCATTCTGGGCCTCTCCTCCCACCCCACTGCCACCTCTGCCTACGGCAGCCTTTGGCGTTGATCTGGCAGGTGCGAGTCCAAGGCCCGAGGCTGAGCAAAGCAGGCCGAGTTTACACAGCGCGCGCCCGGGAGGCGACAGGCTGCAGCGTAGGCCTGGCTGCCGAAACTTCGCGAGCCTGGCGGGGGAGCGCAGAAGCGGTCCGGCCTGACCCGCCAGGGCCAGAGAAATGCTAGCTTTGCACCAGCTCGCTCTCCGCCTTCTGGCGCCCAGAGCTGCCGAGCCTCTAGGCCCTGAGGCTCTCCCCAGCCCTCTTAATTAAGAAACTTCTTCCTCTTCGCTCCCACCCCCGCAGTGCTCGGGGCAGCCGGGGGTTTCGCTTCGCAGACTCCGGCATGCCCGCCTGCCGGAGGAGGCCAGGCCCCGCTCCGCAGGGCCGAACGCCGCTCCAGCAAGGGCCTGGCCGCGGAGTTGGCGGGCGGGAGCCAGCGCGAGAGAAGGAGGGAGGGAAGCGCAGAGCCCGGAGGCGCGAGGAAGGGAGCAGGGCTGGGAGGGCGGAGCGAGCGAACCAGCTAGCTAAAGCGCCGCCAGGGCGGAGGGAGGGGCGTGGGCGGCGCCCGGCCTTCCCGCTCCAGGGGCGCTGCAACTCTGCGGAGCCTCCTTAAAACTCTGCCGTTAAAATGGGGGCGGGTTTTTCAACTCAAAAAGCGCTCAATTTTTTTCTTTTCAAAAAAAGCTGATGAGGTCGGAAAAAAGGGAGAAGAAACCGGCACCGTCTCCGCAGCGGCAACAGAAGCAGCAATTGTTTGAGCGAGAAAAGAAGCAAAGGAGAGAGGAAAAGAAAAAAGCAGAAAGGGAGACGAAGCGCAAGTGCCTGTAGAAGTGAAGAGAACAGGGACCAGCGATTTAGAGGACTAGCTACAAAAGAAATTAACTGTCAGTGGGAGTACTGAGGCTCGGGAGGAAGCAGTGCTGCCCGGCTCGGCTGCAGGACACAGCTGGCAGCCGCCCGCTGCCTTGTCGGCGGCACAGGCTGGGGGCATAGGTCAGGGGACCGCGAGATATTGGCGAAGTGGCACGGCACGCTGAAGCCGCAGGGCTCTCGCTGAGAGGGCGACGGGACTGGCTGCGCCTTGGAGTTAGGGGACTCCCCGTACTCAGAGCTTGGCCTACGGTTCCCAGGACCCTCCTGGTTTCTGGAGGCTCCCAGAAAACCGGGAAAGGAAGGAGAAAAACTGCGGCAGCGGCGGCGGCGGCAGCTTAATGAGTGCCTACAGTAGGAAGGCTGGACTGACTCAGTGGTAGGCGGGAAATTATTGGTGGGCTGCCTTGTGCACCCGCGATGCTTCCGCGAGCTGCCCCAGCGGCCCGGTTCCCATAGTCGCTTCCCTGCTTTACTCGCCTCCTTCCTCAGACTGCACAGAGTCCCGGGACCCGGGGAAGCCGGCATGACAGGCTTGCCGGGGGCCAGCCGCGCGCTCGGCTGCCTCCGGAGACGCGCGCGGAGCCCGGCTCCCACGGCCTCCGAGGCTCCGCGGAGCTGCGGCAACCCTGCGGCCGGGCTCCCGAGTCTTCCCGCGCGGCGTTAGCCAGCGACTCTGCCCGGACGCGCCTATAAGCTACTCGTGCGAAGCCGAGACCACTGGGGAGTCGCTACGACCTGGAACTTGAGCGCCAAGACACTGCTACCCCCGTTTGCCTTTGGTGATCATCTTTAACCCCCGGGAGCACGTCAGCATCCAGCCACCGCGGCGTTCTCCCTGCAGCGGAGGACTCAAGTCTACCCCTTACGCGCGACGGATGGAGACCGAGCCCCTCAGAGGACCTGCCCCTGCAGTTCTGGCTCACGCGGCTCAAGTCACCACCGTGAACAACGGTGGGTTATTGCCTTTTCTTCATCCCAACTGTCTTTTCCTCCGCGGTATTTTCTGCCCTTAAGTCTCCGCATACATACCTCACAGAGATCTGTAGCGTAGGTACGTGACAGCTCTGCCTACATCTTACGTCCAGAATAATTTACCAGGAATATATGTGTGTCTATGTGTCTCTCTGTTGAATCACCAAAATTCTTCATAGGGGTTAAGCTAAAAACCGAAGAGAGGAGCCCCTCTCCAATGGCTCAGTTTTGCTGAATAATCACGTGTGAATCGAGGGGCGGGCTTTTGGCAGGCAGATCTTACTAGTATTTACTACCAAGCTCTACTCCAGAAGATTAACCATCCCAGTCCTTCTGTCAGTCTCCGATGCCATCATGCAGCCTGGTTAGGAGCAAAAGAAAGGGGAAAAAGAAAAACAACTAATTCATCTTTTCCCGATCGTCAGGACCCTAAAGAATGGCCGAGCCTTGGGGGAACGAGTTGGCGTCCGCAGCTGCCAGGGGGGACCTAGAGCAACTTACTAGTTTGTTGCAAAATAATGTAAACGTCAATGCACAAAATGGATTTGGAAGGACTGCGCTGCAGGTTGGTATCCAGAGAGGTGGGGAAAACAGGTCAACAATGTTGCCTACGTGACCCGGGTTTCTAGAATGATAGCTTTTAAGATTTCCAGGGGTTCAAAATTTCACTGTTTTTAAAGCTAGTTGGTTGCCATATTTTATATCTTTAAGTGGATCTAACTCCCGAAATGACGTACTTTGAACAAACTCGTCAAATCCAATAACATCCTTGATATCAACTGGGTTCCAGGTTTGGTCTTAATTTTGGAATGTTTTTGTGACGGTGGGGATTTTAAAGTAGTCATAGCAGCGCCGAGGTTTTTTGTTTTTTTTTTAACAGCTCTGTAAACACATCATTATGATTATTATTTGAAGTAAATACACTGTTATTAGTGGTTTCACGTACTTTGCCCCAATAATTGACTTTAAGGTTAATTTTCTTGACTACTGGCGAGGGTGTTTTTTCCTTCAAATACTTAAAGTTTTAACAAACGACCTTTCCTCGTTTGGAATGGGTGGCCTGGGCACGGGGACAGGATGTACATTTCACAGTTAATGTAATACCATCCACCCATTCAGTAATGAGGAGGAATAAAAAGTTGAATTTTCTAATCAGAGCTCAGCTGCAGTGTTTTTGTCTATGCGGTCATGCCGTGGTATACTCTAATTTTCAGTAATTAGATTAACAGGCAACTATTGAAACATGTCCAAGTGCCAAGTATTGTACCTGATAATTTTTTTTCCTCTGAACGTTATCATGTAATTTAGTTGAAAGGTTTAGAAACAGAAAAGGGCTAAGTCTCAAATTGTTTTATCAGAGTTCTGATGATATTCTTATGAACTATTCTTTTTCGGAAATGCAGGACAACTGTTTTTGAAAACTCTTTGGGTAGGAGGCTTTTAGAGTGCTTAGTTTCAGTTACAATAATTAGAAATTTAAGTGCCAGGAGATATACTATAATTGTCTTTAAATTTTAAATCAAAATACACGTTGACCTTGAAAAACTTTCAGTATTAAGAAAACTTGTGCATAGATACTAAAACATTTATCAGGTTATTTCAGGTAGACTAAGTAGGGAAGAGATTTTTTCTCTTTCCACCCAGCAGTTTTGAACAAGTTCGGTGATGATAGTAATGCCACAAATTTAAAATTTTGAAGTCTCCTGTTGAAAATTTAAATAATTATATGTATATATAAATCTCACAAAGAATGAGCCACTTAAACCATGTTTAGAATAAGATCAGACAGTTCTTTTGATGATTAGGAAGACTGGGAGATCAGTGCTGCAAAAAAATGTTTTGACAAACATTTTTAATTCAACTGCAATCTCATTTATATTAACCATACTTATCAAGATACTAACACCTATATTGTGGCTTAGTCCTAGTACATATAATGAAACACACACACACACAAATAGGAATCTCAAGGCTTGTTTTCAGTATGCATAATCCTAACTGAAGTTGTGTCATAACTCAAGAAAGAACTTTCTTTCAAAACAATTTCCGATATTAGATATTACTGTTATTTTCTGTGAAAAATGGTCAATTTTCTTCTACGATTATGTTTATTTAACTCAATTGCAGAAGGTTCCCCCCCTTCTTAGTGTGAGTTTTTCAATCAGAATAATATCAAAGGCCTTAATCGTGCATTTGCTTTACAAAGATCCAAGGTGTCTGTCTCTTATTTTTTCCATTCTTGGTCCTTAAATGTGACTAAATCTTTAGACAGTTGAAGCAAAAATTAGATTGCATTAATTTTTAATAACCAAAAAGTATATTTCATTGATGTTCTTGAAAAATAAATTATGTGTTATTTTTGCCATTGCCTCAAAGGAAGGGCTAAAAGTCAGCAGGGTTTTACCAACGGAGAAGTTTAGTATCTTGACCACCTAAATAGTTTACATTTATAAAATCCTGAATATATTTTATTATATTATTTAATTTCTGATTATTTTTAAGCAAACATTTTAAAGAGATAAACTTTGTATGTGTTTTCCAATGGATTATACTTTATTTCACAAATGTGGGTGCCTACTACACAATCTATGTATTATAAATTTAGATTATTATGAATATTTCTAAATATTTATGAAACTAGTTAAAATGCTGAAAATTTCTGGCATATTAATGATTATTTTTTACAACTAAATTATATATCTTTTTATGCTTGCATACTTCTCTACAAGATATTTTATTATTATAATGAGAGCCTAATAGAGACCTCCTACTAGAGTGAAATATATTCAAATAACAGTAGATAAGTCTTTGTGATGTGAATTATTTGTATATTAATAGAATATGTTAATACTACATTCTGATTTTTTTTTAAAGTTGGCAGTTTACAAATAGCTGTTCCCAAAAGCCTGATCATAACTGCAAAAGAAAATAAAAAACGGGATCACCAGTTGATTATTAAATGGATTCAAACCACAATACAAAGCAGTCTGTGTCCCAAAATACACATTAAATATTTTATTTTCTCCTCTTTGCTGAATTGAAAATTAGGAAGCTAGTTAGAACCTTGAGAAACATGATATAAGTAATAATAGTAGTATGACTTTCATTCTTGCCAAGAATGGTGGCCATACAATCATCTCCTTAATACAAAGCATATTATGAACTTAGTTTCAGATAATTTATATTTTAAACAATGTAAAACACTGTTGTGCCTTAAAAATCAGTAACACTTTGTCATTTGAAATGGAGGATTATAAGCACTGAATACACCTACTAGCCAATATTAAATAACTTGAGAAAATGTGGGAGTTTTTTATTTGAAAATTTGGGGTGAGAGCTATTTGGGGGGAAATTGTGAAAATTAATTAAGAAATTAACAGATCTGGATTTTTCGTAGATCACTTTTACACCAGTGATATGTTGAAATGTTGAGACTCTTCTTTGGGGGATTAAAGAAACTCACTGGCCTTATTTCTTTTCAGTAGCTATTTAGAAAATAAACTTTACCCACATTTGATTTGCCAGAATTAATACTCCAGGCACATTTTATGAGCATGAACAAGCAAACAGAGGGAGACTCTTTATTTAGTTAAGTCCCAATCCCATTTCTTTTATTTTAATAAATTCATGAAATTACACAACTCTTCATGGGAAATAGAGAACTCGGCTGTCAGTGGGTTTTATGCAAGTTACACTAGTTCTATTTTTATTGATCATTTTACCCTACTTTTGGACCCATTTTAAATATTCTACTATAACAATTCAATTTTTGGAAGTTGTCTTCTACTTTTACCTGGTAGTACTTTCTTTCCTGAAATTTAGCCCGTCAGACTCCATCCTATGGATCTTACCCAAGCCCTCCTTTCACCAAAGATAGTTACATAAATAGGACAGATAGATATTTAAAAAATTGGTGTAGCATGCGCGCTTGTAAGATTCTACCGTTTTTACTTCTTTCCTAGGTTATGAAACTTGGAAATCCCGAGATTGCCAGGAGACTACTACTTAGAGGCGCTAATCCTGATTTGAAAGACCGAACTGGTTTCGCTGTCATTCACGATGCGGCTAGAGCAGGTTTCCTGGACACATTGCAGACTTTGCTGGAGTTTCAGGCTGATGTTAACATCGAGGATAATGAAGGGAACCTGCCCTTGCACTTGGCTGCCAAAGAAGGCCACCTCCCGGTGGTGGAGTTCCTTATGAAGCACACGGCCAGCAATGTGGGGCATCGGAACCATAAAGGGGACACCGCCTGCGACTTGGCTAGGCTCTACCGCAGGAACGAGGTCGTTAGCCTGATGGAGGGAAACCCGGAGGGGGGAGCTGCGAATGTGCAGTGAATATGGGGAGGGCTCTCCCACAGTCTCTACTTTTTCAGTTATTGGTCGGCTATCCTGACTATTTTAATATCATTTGTTAAAATTCAGTTTTGAAATATTTTAAGCAGCTAGTTAAATCTTCTGAAATGATGTAAGTGGTAATCTTACTACAGATTTATGAATATATTTAAGCAACGTTTTTTTCCCCTTGAAAATCCTGATTTCTAACATGTAACTGCATATAGCTTTGGCTTCCTCTTGAATATTTTATCTTTCCGTGGCTTTTTCTTGCTTTCCCCTTCACCACTCTCAATACCGTACTTGGAGACTTTGTTTTAAAAATGATTTGTCCTGATGCTTCTTTGGCTAATTAAAACACTTTTTCAAAACAGGACAATGTTTCCTGTGATTTCCATCCCTTTATAACTCCCTCCTTAACAGAGTTTGCCATGTGCCAAGGAGAATTGTACTGAAAGTTCAATGTTTTAAGTCTTGACAGTAGGAAAAGTAGACCAATTGCAAAGCGACATATTCTGTTGATGATCCAGTTATTCTTTTTCTTCCTCTCCCCATCTGCCACCAAAGGTGTTACTTGGTACCCGGTATTTTGCTTAAAAACAAAATAAGCACAGCATTTTTTTGAAAGTTGAAATAAAATTATTTCAGTGTGAATTTCTCAATATGATAGCTCAACACGTCAAGTTTTAAAAGAAAATGCTACCTTAAAAGTGATTCCCAATAGCTGATCTTTTTAAATCACAAAATAAAACAATTGATGCGTTTCCCAAAATTGTGTCATAAGTATGCTAAGTGTAACACTAGCTTTTTCTCCCTGAGTGTCAGAAATGTAAAATCACAAAATGCTTAAGCACTAAAATATATAATACAGATATACCAATTTTTAGGGGATAAAAAGCTCATCAGGGAAAAAAATGTATAAATTGCATATAAGGGCCACAACTAATTTAGGGGCTGAAGTAGTAAATATAGAAACTTTTACAATAAATAAATAGGCCATTCTGACATATGTACTTGATTCCCACAAAACATTTTTGTAAAGGCTTACATAATCTTTTTAGGAATATGTTGAGCTAAAAAAAAAAAAACTTTTTTTGAAGGAAATAGAAATATCAAATTTCCAAGAGGTTTTCCAACATTTGCTCTGTCATATCAATTGAAGATTTTCACCAAAGGATTTCAATGCAGTGGCCATTTATAAAATTTATAAATACTTTTTATTCATCATCTTCCACATGAACAAAGATGTTTTATGTGAAAGTTCCCTCCTTCTGCTTCATAAGCTTCCTTCTCTCACTCTGAAAAGAACAAAACACTTCAAGGTTTATTGAAGGACATGGTTCTGATGACTGCCCTAACAAGGATTGGAATGGTTGCAGGCAAGTGGTTTTCAATAATTTATTTTCCATAATAGTGATAAGAATATAGGAGGAAAAGCTTAATCCTTTTCATATTGCACTAAAGTTCACCTTCTCTATGTTAAGTGCAATAAGACTTCAACTTCTTTTGCCCCTAACCACAGTTGCTAAGTAAGTTTATTTTTGACAGCAACATGACATTAAACTTAAACACATTTTAAAGTTCAGGGAGTGAGTAGAAATTGAAATGGTTTTGAAGGAAAAAGTGTTGTCTTTTGGATTTAAAAAAATAAGAGTCAATATACAAAATACACTGCTTGATTACACTGAATATTTTCTAAACAAAAGACTATTACTGAAAGTAATCAAACAATCACTCTTACAAGTTGCAACTATACAGACTGACATTTCTGAATTTAAAATCGCGTTTATTGAACTTTCCAGTATCCGTAGTGTCTCAGTAATAGTAAAAATGCCCTTCAGAGATTTCAAATATAAAGACATTGGACGCTTATAAAGCCAAAGAGAAGTTGTACTTCTGCAATTGCTTTATTCTCAGGTGGTCGGAGCACAATTGGGGGGAGAGGGAGTTGTATCTCATCAGCCAAAATTTGCTAGGTATTAAAACATCGCCACATTACTCTGGCTCTTCGCAGGAAATAGCTTTGTTAATCTAAGTATTTTAGAAATGAGTTATGTGGTCCCCTCTAGGAAATACGAAAAGCCATTATTCAATCTCTCAAAAACCTCGACAATACTCAGTAAGATTCTTGAAAATGCCTACATGTACAGGATAGAAGGAACCGTGCTGCTGAGTTTAATGGGGTCTAATTCGCAACGAGCTTAGGGGAGGGGTTTGAACTTATTCACATGCAGAAGGTGGATTGGCAAGTGCTTATTAACAGAGGCCAGAGCCCAGAGGGTCGATTCTTGAGACCGGTTGGAGGATATAAAGCAGATGGGCTCCCAAATTCAATTCTTTACTACATTCGCATCCACATCGGAAAACTCAGGCTCAGTCTTTGCCTGGTAAACTGAATCCAGGCGTATACCTGAGGCAGGGGGTTGGGAGTGAAGGAGGATAAGAGGACCCTAGTCCACGTTCTGGTCTCTGAGCCATTAAGCAAAGTGCATTTTATCATATTTCGGTAGTGAATTAATCGTCTTCTGATAAACATTACGCATGTCGCAATGGTATGATGAGCTCGTGTACACACACATTACTCTGGGTGACTTACTAATAAATAGATAAAGAATTCTGCCCGGGGAAAGCAATTCACTTAGGAATATGATAAATTTCCCTTATCGTGTTAATCAAACGAACGTTGTGGAATCCGTGGCTTCGGACTGGTTTCGAAATCTCAGATTCCAAAAGGGTGCTTTCGGCTTTTGCCGGGATAGAAATAATAAATCCAGAAGAGATGGAAAACCACAGTGCTGGAGCGAGAAAGGGTATACTCTATACTCGCAGCCTTCCTAACTGCCCTAAGCAACTTTCTTCAAAAGGCTACGGGTGGGGGGAGTCCCTGTTTTGATCTCTGGGGACTGTTTTGCTTTTACACGGCAGTTCCATGAAAACAGATTCACGCAGGGACCTGATAAGAGGCAAGACACAAGCCTCCTGCCTGCGACCTAGGATAAAACTCGACCCACAGCCAACCCAAGCCCTCTACGGAAGGGCTGCAAAGACGTCTTTTCTGTCCCTTCGAAATTCTTTTTCATGATTCCAGCTGCAGCCCCCGGGTCCCCAGTGAGGAAGCTGGAATCCTGAGCTCTTTCAGGGCGCGCAGAAAAGCCCGGGGTGGGGGTGGGGGAGTTTCAAAACCGTTAGCTCGCTTTTTTTTTTTCCTTCCTCGCCATGGTTTCTTTTCTTTTCTCTTCCTGTCCAAATATTTCAAATTTCCGCGCCTTAAATAACAGTCTCCTTTTATTTAGTTAGTTTCCTCGGCAGGTTTGGCCGCCGCTTGTCTCTGCCCCGCAGCGGGCCCGGGGAGCCTCGGGCGCCTCGATGCTGCCTGCAGCCCCCGCGCGCTGCCCCCGGCCCAGCCGGCGCTGCAGAGAGCACGCCCGCCGGAGCCACAGCCCCCTCCTGCCGCGACCTCGCCTGACCCAGCTCTCTGAGCACCCGGGGCCAACTAAGGCCGCCCCTCGCCCGAACGCCTGCCTGCCTGCCTCCCAGCTCAACTTCCCTCCCTGGACTTTGGAGCGTCTTCTGCTTCGGGGTTTGGATCCTAGTCGCCCTGGAGCGGCAGAATCGCCGCGGTGATAGGAAAGCAGCGGAGGAGGCCAGTGGCCGGAGCCTGCCCCAGCCCCCACCCCGCGGGTAACCTTGGCGGCGCCCTCGCCGTGAGTGTGTGCGCGGCCGCGTCCGCCGGCTGGGGCAAGCGGGCGCACGGCGCAGCGGGCAGGAGGAGGGAGAAGGGGGTGGGAGGGGGAGCGGGCCCAGGCGCCTCCCGGCCGCTGCCTTAGCGCCCCGGGAGCTGCGGGCTACCCCGGCGGTCAGATCTCGCCACCACCCGCCCCCCGGCCCTGGCCCTCAGGCAGCGGTCCCTGGGGAGGCAGCGCCCATCCCACTGGTTGATTCTGGCGACCTGAGGACTGGGGCCAGATGACCGCGCGGGAGCAAGGGCAAGCGGGCGGATGGGTGCCTAGCTCTCCGCAGAGGTGAGCAGGCGGCGGGACGCGGCGGGGCGGCCGGAGCAACTCGGTGCCTAATGCCAATGCCAGCACTCCCTTCCTCCCTTCTTCATGACAATTGGGGACAGCCGGGCTCCCAGCCTGGCGTCCAAGTGCTAGGAGGGAAATGCCTCTCTGGCTTCTCAGCCCCTTGGACTATTCGGGAAATTGCCCTGTGGTGTAGTCTCCCGCGGTACCCCCATACTTTATTGGACGTCCAGGACCGAAAACGCAAGTTCATTCGGAAAGACCCTCATCCCTGAAACGCCCACAATTGCAGGCCCATCGGGACTTTGGGTGGGGCTGGGGTGCGCAAAACACCTAGAAGGGTCTTTCTGGTTTCCTCAATCCGGAATAGATTCGAAAATCTAGTATGGATCTTCAGCGATGCTTCAAAAAGAATAAAAACTCCCCAGATCCGGATATTGACTTGGTTAACTGAGGTTCCAGTGAACTGTTTTGCCATCTGCTATAGAAATATTGTGCGAGTTTCAGGTGTTAAGATGTGGGTTTGGAATTTTCTGTGCTGTTTTAATCCTCAAAGACATTAAATAACACACCCGGGAAATGAGCAAAGGTTATCCTTGCCACCACAGTACCTACAAAAGCATTAGTGGAACTCACATATTTTGTTTCCTGAGTTCTAAAATGGCTTCTGAACCGTCCATAGGTACCACCATATGCGGGGAGGAGGACCGGGATGGGAGCGGTGTTTGTACATTTTAAAAAAGCTACATAGATATTATTACACTTTATTTGCTCCATCTCACCTCCTTATGCCCAAACCCTTATCCTCATTGGTAAACAAAGAATTTCAGTGTAGGCCTAGTCAATAATTCTAAATACAAGCTTTTTCTCTTTACACACACACACACACACACACATACACACACACACACACACACACACACCTTTAAAAAAAAACATCCAAAAAACAGTCAGCCAAAAATATCAGCTCTTTTGGGGAGGAAGTAAAAAAACCACCAATCCTTATCCAAATACTCGTCATTTCTTTTGAGAACTAAGAAGAGATCCTCACATAACAAATGCTGCGAAATAAGAATAATTTACCAACACTTCAAACGCATTTAATAGGTACAATTAGTTATCTTAATTATCCTTTAACATTAAAATGGTGCAGTTTCTGGAATTGATGGGTGTAAATGTCAAAATTCTCACTTGAAATTTTTGGAGACAGAAGCTTATGCTCTTTATATTTCATCCACAAAGTATTTACCTAGAAAAATACTTGATATTTTATCTTGACCATATAAAGCAGTACCATGCTAACTTTCATTTTATTTTAGTTATGTGCCTTAGTTTTTTCAAATGAGTTGCACAAACAGTGAAAGTTCACATATAAAGCAAAACTGCTGATATCTTTTAATGTTGGATTTTTAATTTGGAAGTGCACCCAAATTATTTATCACAACCATATTAAAATATATTCCACTCCCCTGTTCCTTCTAAGTGTAGAGTTTGCACAATTTACTGGTAAGAAAGTCTGCCCTGAAGCATATGCCTTAGAAACATGATTTCCTAAAGTAAGAAAATAACTCACTAGTCTTTAGGATTGATTATTCTATAATTTGGCTATTCTGTGTACAGCTAATGTAACAGTTTCTCCCTCGTTTACATTTTAGAAATATTGTAAAAGCCATTTGGGCCCAAATAGTTCTTGTTCTGTAGTTTTCTCCAGAGATTTTTACTAAAAAGCGACTGTCTTCAATGATGCAGCAGCATTCTGATGCCTATTCTGCTAATTTAAGCACTTCAGACCAAATTTATAGAAACCATTAAAAAATGAACATAAATTTCTTCTTTTGTGAAAGTTTGGAAAAGAATTGAATGAAATTTAGCATTTGAAAGGCCTAGAATTATTAATTTGCAAATCAGTAATAAGATTATAGTGTGGTGATGATTCAAGATGAAATAAAAAATTAATGTATTGGAAGAATAAAGAGGATCAAATTATTAAATTAAGCAGCATTTGTTAATTAATAGTGCAGTATCCCTTATCTCAGTATTCAAATAAGCAATACTGTGTATTATGATATGACTTTTAGCTGTGAAAGTTAATATTATATGATAATCATCATGAAATATGAAAGTAATGATCATTTCAGAGTCTCTTTTTCAATGTCAAGTAAAGCATAATTAAAAACACAGGTTTCTTTGTTTCTTTCTTAGTACTTCACAATACTATCACCTATGGTTTTGGCTGTCCCCACTTTTTTTTTTTTTAACCTTTTCTATTTCCTTTTTTTGCCTCAACATTTTAAGTGGAAAAAAGTAGCACTGTAAAGAGGTTTCCAACTCTCCTTTATTCTTGCTTCCTCAGTCATTTATTTCTCTATTCACAAACATTACTTCAACTTTTAAAATCATATTTAGTGATGCTAAAAGTAGATACCACCAGTAGTTTAAATCATAGGCCTATGAATGAAAAAGCATGTAATTTGTGTTTGATTTAAAACAAAAAGTGAAAAAAATTGAGCATTAAGTTATAGCAATTGTGAATTCATGTTTGAAACATAAATTAGCTGAAATGCTTAAAAATACTTAATATTTTTGCATATACTAAGATTTTCAGCATAGAACTGAGATCTACAAAAATTTTACACTCAATTTCTTGTCTTCAGAAAATAATTTAAATATTTTAATTTACCATATTAAAGTAAGCCAAATTGCTTCAACAAATAAAAAGTTAAGTTGCTAATATTTATAGAAAAATTTTGAAGCAAAGACTACCATGTCAAACACAAAGCAGTGTTTTTCTTTAATAAATTATTCCTACTGATAAATTACATATTTTATCATAGTGTTTATTATTTTATAGTTATATTTTGCACATGCTATATGGACCAAAGTTTTATATGTTTACCAATAAGCACCTAGTAAGTATTATACAGATAATCGAAATAATACTTTTTGGTCCTGTCTTATGTGAGTTATTTTATGTATGTGTATAGTGTGTATGTTTATATATTTCTTATTAATGTTCAGCACTAGAAAAATAGATATTCTGAACTAATCGACCATTCATTTCACAATACTATCTTTTAAATCTTAAATTATGATCTACTTTAGAAATATAAGCTGATGATTTTCTAGATATAGGTGAAATCATTTTCATTAATAATCCAGAGAAGGATATATATTTAAAGCTTAGAATTGAAAACACTGATGTAGGTCCTAGCTCTACCTAAGTGACTGTTTCAATCTTGTTATGGGGCAAATATGTATATAAAAGCCACTTACCATCCACAATTAATGTAATCAAATTTAAATACTTGAAATATAATTGTGATAATGATAAAAGGAAGAATTGATATTTTAATTGTTTTAGTTAGTCATGCTTTTAGGTTAATTTACTACTGATTTGATGGGCAATTTACAAAGATTCCAAAAGCAAGAACAAAATACCACCAGTAAAAGACATTTCCCTCCCGATTTTTTTTTCATTTATCACAATGGGAAATATAAACAAATTAGTTTTCTTGGTATGGTTAATTTTTCAGTTTCCAGTGAAGTTTTTCACCTTTTTCACTTGGATAATGCTTTACAAATATGTAGCTAGGAGAAAACTAAGTAATATTTATGGTCATATGTATAAACTACACATATAATATTTTATTTACATACAGCAGACATGTACTCTATCCAAAAACAACAAGCTCTGTACCATTCTGAAAGGATTGGACATCTGGACTAGACTGAGGGGTTGTTCATTATGATGCCGAAGTAGGGCCACATAGAAGAGCACTGAACTGATTGAATGCTGGCTAATGTGCTCAAGAGTAACCAAAATGGCTCTGAGCTAGTATAAGTTACCTATAGTTGTTTATGCACACCCTGCACCTTTTGGAGAATCAAATAAGTTTATACCAAGACAGTAAAAAGAAGAAATATATATATTTTTAGAGTCCATAGGGACCAGTAGATGTTCTGGAAGGAAATATTAATGTAGTAATAATAGAGAATTGTGCACTATAACATCAGCTGAAGATCAAAGATTGCTTTCAATTTCTTAAAAAGGCTTATAATCATGTTTTAAAGATTTTTTTGAAGGACACAATCTTTCAAGTACATGGCTATTATCTATAAAAACACAATACATATTAGCTTAGTATTTATTAATTTTAAAAATTAGATCTATATCTAGAACCTATTAAAAGATCTTGCACCAGACCCAAAAATCAGCAAAAAATTATGTTTGGCCAAGAAAAAAGAATTTAAACAATCAGTGTTTTCAGTCTCAATTTACCAGGATGAAGATCTGGGAATTTTTAGTAGCACTTTTGGTCTTCTATGAACAAAGAGATTATACTTAGGATAAATATAAGAATAATTCAGCATTTAAGCAGTAAAGTAATCTTCTATGCCATTGTTTTGAGTTTAAATATATAGAATTTAAAGAACAGAATTGTGTATGGCCAATGTGAGTGTTTCTTTTTACTCAACAACAGAATAGACTGAAGAGAAATCAGATCAAAACATCAGATTTAAAATTCAAGCTACAGAACAACAATGACCTTAAATCAACCAACAGAACAATTGTTTCATGTGAAAATCTTCTATTAATTTGGGAGAAATTGGTAAGAAAAAATACTTAAATCACTTTCCATTAGATTAAAAGATTACTTGCCTCTTATCCAATATTATTGGAAATAAAAGCCTAAATGTTTAGGTAAGGGATATGAACATCCTAAAAACATGTGGTCTCCATTGAGGAAGTGTGATAGTAATCAATCTGAGAGGATTCTCTGAAGATATTTTAATGTAGTTATGAATATGTTAGCTTGTAAAAAGTACTCAATAAAATCTTGCTGAATTTTGTCATCTAGTAGGCTATTAAATTATATGTATACAAAGGAAATAGAAGATACTTTGATAAACGTCTTTTCTTTTTGGTATTTCTTTATTTATTTACTCTTTAAATAAGGATATTGACAACCTACTATGTGCAGTATTCCTCTAAGCAGTAGGGATATAATGGTGCTCAATATAAATGAAGTCCCTGCTCACATAGGACTCACGTTTTAGTGAGAGTACAGAGAAAGTAAACATACAATCCAGGAAATTATCATCAATATTTATTTTTTATTTGTATTATCTAGTTTAATATTCATAACCCCCTGATAGGTTGGGTTTTATTATCCTATTTTACAAATCAGGAAACCCAGATTTAATGATGTTTAGTAACTTGCCCATGGTCATATGCTGGTAATTTGTAGCATGAGGATACAAGCTCATATTTATTTCTACTTCAATGGCCAGATGAAAAGATCTTTCAGGGAAAGAAAGAAAATGAAACAACTCAACAATCATATATTAAGGACCCATCATTATGGTTACTTAATAGGTTAACAACTTAGGGACTAATTATATCTGAATCTTTCTTTGTCTGGAAAATAGGGGCAATAATATCTAATTTGCCATGTCCTTTTAATTAATAATTGATATGTGTAAATTTCCTGGTATTCAGTAAGCCTTTAATAAATGGCAGCTTCTACTGTGGGGAATACAAAATAACAGGAAATTCATCCTCGACCTCAAACAACTTAAAAAGTATTTGGGTAGATATGCTTTATGTATGACATACATATAACAAGTGGGAAGCAACCCAAAGCAAGTGCATGGGTTGTGTGTGGTGTACGTTGCACCAAAAAGCAACCTTATTAGGGAAAATGTTAGCAGAGGACTAATGATAAGGATTTAAATATCCTAGAGTGGAAAACTTCCCTTAGTGAGAAGGAAAAGGGAAAGTTAGCTCAAAATAATTGTCTGTTTTTCCAGCTTGTAGTCTCTTAGGTTGTAGCAAATACATTAGATGAACAATAGAAAGTGATCCCATGGCCAGAAAATACATTATAAAAAGCATGTATAAACAGGTAGTTTGAAAATTCTCTTTGATTGTTTTAATATTAGTGAACATGATAATCTGTCTGATTCAAATGGGGGTAGAAAAATAGCTAGGACTTTCATAATCATTACATAATGGAATCCACAATAAGTAGTCTGTAGGATAATGAATGAGTTTAGAGCCAAATAAACTTCACTTTTTGTAACTCTGGTACTTAACTAGTTATTCCACCTTGAAACAGATACTTAACCTTTCTGACCCTCACTTCCTCATTTGTAAAATGAGTATAATAATATTTACTTTATAGGGTTGTAATAATTGAGAATAATATTTATTAAGTCATCACTTAGCTCTCTAGTATAGGAAATACTAGTATAGATTAATGGAAGGCCATAAACCAGTGGTTCTCCTGATACTTAGATTTAGTTATATTGTCAGAAAGAAAAGAGAATCCCTCTTCGATGACCATCATCCCAAGTAACACAGGCATTTGTGGATTAAAATTAAAACTTTGAATTAAGATTTAAAAATCATCATTCCAAGTAGTTTTACACACCCACGATATATGCATGTGACCAGTCCACAAATACATTCAATTCAATAACACATTTATTAAATATCTATTATATGAGATATTATTCTAAATACTGAGTATACAAAGATGAATAAGCCACCATCTCTACACTGAAGGAACAAACAATTTAGTGAGAGACACAAAATGCCATGTAGTATGATAACATGTTCTAACAGAGGATAATAGAGTAGAAGACACAGTGAAGGCACAAAAAATAATGAATTTTACCTGGGAAGTAAGCAATAAGTACCTGAGAGAAAACAAACTCCATTTTCAGACAGAAAGTTTTCCAGAAGAGTCAAATAGACTTTCATTTCCAATGGTAGAAGACTAGATATTCTGAAAAATCTTACCAGAACAAAACAACTAAAATTTCTGGATAAAATATTTTGAAAAACATATTTTGGAATGTAGAGTTGCACAGGTAAGAAAGTAAGAGAAATCAACAGAGACAAAATATGAGGGAAAAGAAAAGGAGTCCAGAAGCCAGCTACCCTGGAGGGCATCCACTGATCCTTAGTAACCTAATGTTTTAGTTTTAAAGGCCCTCAGCAGGGGATAAAAGACAAAGCATAGGGCACTAGCTAAGTGGGAAGACTGAAAGAAGGCCCCTTTTGTAAAGCTAAGAATCCCAAAGGGTAATACCCTCGGGGAAAAGTTAAATTAAATGTCTGTTCAAATATTTTGCCCTTTTTTAAAATTGGGTTAATTTTTTTGTTTTCTTATTATTGAGTTTTGAGAGCTATTCTGGACTCCAGTCCTTTATCAGATATGTATTTTGTAAATATCGTCTCACAGTCTGTGGCTTGTCTTTTCCACTTGTCTTAACAGTGTCTTTTTTTTCTTTTTTCTTTATTAGAGAAGTTACAGGTTTACAGTAAAGTCTTGCATAAAATAAATATAGGGTTTCCATATACCCCTATTAACAACTTGCTTTAGTATAACATATTTGCTACAATTGTACTATTAACCACAGTCAATTTGACAATAGGCTTCACTGTGTTGTACAGTCTTATGGTTTTTTAAAAAATATATTCTAGTGACATACATACAACCTAAAATTTCTCCCTTTAAACCACATTCACATATGTAATTCAGTGCTGTTAATTACGTACACGTTATGCTATCACCATGACCCTCCATAACCAGAGCTTTATAATCAACCCAAATAAAAACTGTACAACTCAAGCATTAACTCCCCTTTCCCTACCCCCCAACCTGGCCCCTACTAACCTGTACTCCAGATTCTAACTCTGTGAGTTTGCTTATATTATTTCACATCAGTGAGATCATACAATATTTGTCCTTTTGTGTCTGGCTTATTTCTCTCAACATGATGGCTTCAAAATTCATCTATGTTGTCATATGTATAAGAACTTTCTTCCTTTTTACAGCTCAGTAATATTCCATTGTTTGTATACACCACATTTTATTTATCCATTCATCGGCTGATGAACAGTTATGTTCCTTCCATCTTTTGGCAATTGTGAACAATACTGCTGTGAACACTGATGAGCAAATATCTGTTCATGTCCCTACTTTCAATACTTTTGGGTATATACCTAAAAGTGGGATTGCTGGATCATATGATAATTCTATACTTAGCTTTCTGAGGAACTGCCAAACTGTCTTCCTTAGTGGTTGCACCATTTTGCATTCCCACCAGCAATAACTGAGTGTTCTTATTTCTCCGCATCCTTTTCAACACTTGTTGTTGTCAGTTTTTTTTTTATTATAACCATCCTAGTGGGTGTGAAGTGGTATCTTATTATGGTTTTGATTTGCATTTCCCTGATAGTTAATGATGTTGAGCATCTTTTCATATGCTTTTTTAGCCATTTGTATATCTTCTTTGGAGAAATGTCTATTCAAGTCTTTTGTCCATATTTTAATTGGGTTCTTTGTCTCTTTATTGTTGAGTTGTAGTATTTCTTTATATATCTGGATATTAAATGCTTATCAGATATGTGGTTTCCAAATCTGACTTCCCATTGAGTAGGCTGTCTTTTCATTTTCATGATAAAGTCTCTTGAGGCACAAAAGTTTTAATGTTGATGAGGTCCCATATGTCTATTTTTTCTTTTTTGCTTGTGCTATGGGTGAAAAGGATAAGAAACCATTGCCTAACACAAGATCCTGAAGATGTGTCTCTACATTTTCTTCTAGGAGTTTTATAGTCCTGTGTATTTAGATCTTTGATACATCCTGGGTTAATTTTTGTATAAGGTATGAGATAGAGGTCCCCCTTCATTCTTTTGCGTAGGAATATTCAGTTCTCCCAGACCCATTTGTTGAACATACTATTCTTTCCCAATTGAATGGACTTGGCAGCCTTGTCAAAAATCAGTTGACTATAGATAAGAGGGTCTATTTCTGAATTATCAATTCAATTCTGTGTATCTGTCTTTGTGCCAGTACCATGTTGTTTTGACCACAGTAACTTTGTAATAAGTTTTAACAACAGGAAGCATGAGTCCTCCAACTTCATACTTCTTTTACAAAATGGTTTTGACTATTTGGGGACCCTTATTCTTCCAAATAAATTTGATGATTGACTTTTCCAATTCTACAAAGTAGGTTATTGGAATTTTGGTGAGATTACATTGAATCTGTAAATCACTCTGGGTAGAATTCACATCTTAACAATATTTAGTCTTCCAGTCCATGTACACAGAATGTCCTTCCATTTATTTCAATCTTTGATTTCTTTTAGCAGTGTTTTGTAATTTTCTGTATACAAGTCCTTTACATCCTTCCTTGGTTAAGTTTATTTCTAAACATTTGATTCTTTTAGTTGCTATTGTAATTGGATTTTTTTAAATTTCCTCCTCAGATTGAACTTCACTGGTATATAGAAAGACTACTGATTTTATTTATTTATTTATTTATTTTTAAATGTTATTGACATATATTCACACACCACATAAACCATCCAAAGTATACAGTCACTGGCTCAGAGTACCATCACATAGTTGTGCATACATCCCCATGATCAATTTTAGAATATTCTCATTACTCCAGAACAGAAATAAGAATGAAAATAAAACCCAAATCTTCCATACCCCTTATTCCCCACTATTGTTGACCCACAGTGTTGGTGTAGTAAATTTGTTACTCTTGATGAAAGAATATTAAAATAATACTATTATAGTCCACGTGCTTTTTCCCATATACCCCTCTATTTTTTTACATTTGTAGTAGTTCATTCAAGAGCTTTTTTATATTTCTAGTGTTAATCAGTGACATACATGACTTTAAACAACAACTTTCAATCAAATTTATCTACAATATGGCACTGTTACTTCTAATCCCAGTAATGAGCCACCATCACCTCTATCCATTCCCAAACATTTCAGTTCAACCTCATTAAAATTCTGTACATATTAGGTAACCACTCCCCCTTCTCTAGCTTCTGTCTGTCTCTAGGTGCCCTATATTCTACATTTCAAGACTGAGTTTATATGTTCTAATTGGTACATATTAGTGAAGTCATACCATATCTGTCCTTTTGTGTCTGGCTTATTTCACTCAGCATTATGTCCTCAAGATTCATCCATATTGTCACATGCTTCAGGACCTCATTCCTTCTTAACTGCTACATAATATTCCATCGTATGTATACACCACATTTTGTTTATCCACTCATCTGTTGATGGACTCTTGGAT